>UELX01000130.1:0-124183 GCA_900480035.1 Eupelmus urozonus | reverse complement strand
AGAATAAATAACATCTTAGTTCGCATAGATCAACAAGAGAATTATTTCTCCCTTCAAAATAACTAATCACGACCAGCAAACGATAACTTCTTTAAGTATTATTATTCCAGCTTTGTTTAAATATTTATAGCTTTTTAATATATTATACATTGTAAGTATAAAAATAAATTTTATATATTGTTTAAATAGAATACACGTATTTACTCAAATTTTTATGAAAAACATAAATATACATGAAGTTAGCCACAGATTTTTACAATATACTTATTTAATGGTTCATGTCAAAACTGTCAACTTATCTATTTATTATTCACAATAAGTTAAAATAAATTTTTCAAAATGAATTATGATGATGAAGATAGAGTAGTACCAAAAACTAAATTACCACAGTTATTTAAACTAGTTGATGAAAACAGAAAAGCTATTATTGATAATTTGAAAGAAGCTGTATCAATACCTTCAATAAATACTCCGAACCATGCTGATGATGTTATAAAAATGGTAAGTATAATAATGATAGAAACAAATATTTATACTGAAATTGATGTTATTTCTGTAATCTGCAGTTAAAATTTTGTGCGGATACGCTAGAATCGCTTGGTGCAACAGTTGACTTAGTTGATGGTAATGATGAAAAGAGCACAGGTGTTCCACCAGTTCTGTTTGCAAAGCTTTTTGTGGATGAAGAATACAAGACAATATGTGTTTATGGAAATATTGGTTTCTCAGAATTTTAAAAGTTAAATTGGTTATTTTTTCCACATCCTTAATTTTTAACATGAATACTTTTTAGATACTATGTTACCACAGAAGTCGGATGGTGATAATTCATCTCCTTTTACTCTGCTAGAAAAAAATGGTCGGTTGTATGGGTGTGGTGTATCTGATAATAAAGGTCCCTTACTTTGTTGGTTTAATGCTTTAAAGATTTACAAGAAGACTAAACATCCGATTCCAGTAAATATCAAATTTGTGATAGAAGGAACTTCAGAAACATACAGCCAAAGTTTAAATACTGCTCTTAGAAATAAGCGTAGATTTTTCAATGATGTAGAGTACATTTGTATGACTGTTGATAAAAGGGTGAATGAAATGCCATGTTTAAAGTATGGCTACCGCGGTCTCTGTCACTTTTCCCTAATAGTAACTTGTGGTGAAAAAAGAGTACACAGTGGAACTTATGGTGGAGCATTTTATCAACCTCTTATGGATGGGATAAATATTGTTGGATCGCTTGTAGGCAAAGATGGTAAAATTGCTGTCGGAGAGGTAAGTTAATCTTTTTTTGATAAATGGATTTTTTTAAATTTAATCTTAAGTTCTTAAATTTTTAATTTATTTTTAGTTTTTAAAAGATGTAAGACCAATTACAGAAGAAGATATAAAACGTTGTGAACGAGAATTTTGTCCTGTAGCTGATATGAAAAAAGAAACTGGAGTTACTTTTAGTCATAAAGAAATAATATCTCGAATAAACATGCATAAAACTCGCTTACCAAGTTTCACAATAAATGCCTTTCACATAATTTCAGCTGCAGTAGATAAAGATGATTTTGCTACAATACCTAATAAGTAAATTATTACAACAAATATGTTAATGGAAATCATTATTTTTAAAAGAAATCTAATTGAATTTGTTTATTAGAATCAAAGCTAGATTTTCAATACGTTTGGTACCTAATCAGACGGTAGCTAGAACTCATAAACAATTTGAGAGATACATTGAAAAATTGTGGTACAAATATAAAAGTGGAAACAGTTATGTATTGAGAATGAACCTTGGCTTTGAACCTTGGCAAGAAGATCCTTCATCAGACCACTATGAAGCTGCTAGTGCAGCAATTAAAACTGTATTACACAAAAGAATTTTAGCTTTATGAAATTTTTATTATTAGTAAAGAATGTGTTTTATTAAAATAATCTATAAAATTTTATAGGTTTATCATAAAACACCTATCTTTCTATCAGAAGGAAACACATTACCTGCAGTTTCAATTTTTGGCAAAAATTGTCAAGCAAGTAGCATTGTTGTGATGCCTATAAGGTAAATATTTTTTAATTTCTTGCTTAAAGAATAAACTAATAATAAGTTTTTTCAGTGATCATGATGATGCTCACCATACTAATTCTGAATCTATTTCAATTGAAAACTACATCAAAGGAGTGAAGTTAACAATGACTTATATGTGTGAAATTCATGAAATAACGTTCAAGAACTAAAAACAACTAATTGAAGATTTGTAGGAATTAATATTAAGCAAATAAAATTTTATAAAAGTGACATTCATTATATGAAAGATTAATCATAATTATTTTTTATTTTTCTCAAAATATTGTATTTACCTGACAATAATACTCAGATCAGGATTTCCAGAGGCTGAGAGCCTGGCTGCCTGTACTGAGTCTCCTCCGACGGGCGCAAGGCTCGAAGAGGCGGATGCTCCCATTCTCTGTGTCATACGTGAATCATCGCCCTGTCCTCTTCCTGTGAACCAGCAACCGCCACCACTGCTGCCTCCTTCTCCACCAGGTCCACTTTCGCCACTGCGCTGCAGTGCACACGGGATTAAGGCCCGGAATACGTTCATCGCTTACCCAGACACCTGCCTGCAAATCATCATTGATATAAAACAATCATAGCCAAAATAACATTCAAATGTTGTGAAAAAAATTTATCTGTGAACTAATTATTTTTTGTTTACAAAATCAATATTTAATAATGTTTGGAAGACATATGAACATGGCATGATTTTAATAAACTGATTGAAATGTTACAAAACAATAAATTAAACATAGAATTTAAGAATTGTGCTATAAAAAAAGAATTTTAAATTCTGCTGTAGATTAAATAAAGAGAGCAATATAATTTAATCGTAAAAGTTATGAAATCTTAAAAAATACCAGAAACTCTGGAGAGTGTAAATTGCCAGCAGAATCATATTGATTTTAGAAACAAACAAAGTAACATTATCAGGGAAGAAAACGAAAATCAATAATATTGAGGCCAGAAATTGTAGCCTTGAAAGTCGGCAGGCGCGGAGCGCGAAGTTTTCAGTGGCGTTTTTAAACTGGCTCAAGTGCAGCGCGAATAAAAAGAAACTAACGTAAATCCAGTCCTCTCCCCCGCCGCGCGCGCATCGCTATCAGTCGATCGAAAAATCCCGCTCCAGTCTCGCAGCGAGCATCGATCGCTCATAAACAAAAACACAGCCCGCACCAAAGCAAAGCATCCTGCTGGATTCTCCACTTGTTTCCTCTATATCCGCGCGCGACACATCAATATGCAGCCCATCGCGCTCTCTGCGGCCTCTCTCTCTCACTCTCCTCTCTCTCTCTCTCTTTCACTCTCCTCACACTCCCCTCTCCCCACCCCTCGCTCGCTCGCTCGCTCGCTCACTCACTCTCTCACTCGCACAATTTCATAAAGCCAGCAGCAACACAGCAGTCCACTCCCTCTCCTCCTCCCACATATATCGCAACTTTGTAATCTCTCTCTCTCTCTCTCTCTTGCTAAAAACGTCAGTGGCCGCAGAGTCTCGGCACTTGTCTCTCGATAATATCACACACACAGAGAGTGAGAGAGAGAGAGAGAGACTGCGGGCTGGGTATATAAGCGCTCCCGTCGTCCAGGAAGGCGACGACGATGCCCTCTGCCCTAGCTCTAAGGATGCGCGCGATGTATACTCTGCGTCTAATCGGCCGTCAGCTGAAGAGGCAGCAGCAACTCCCAGCTGTTCTCCGCCGAGGCTCTCCCGAGGAGGCAGCGCGCAGACATTTCTTCATCGTGCAGCCATGATAATAATACACACGCGCGGATGATGCGCGCCTCCTCCGCACTCCCCCCTCGGCGGCTCTCTCCGCGAAAGAGAAGAGAAGAGAGAGAAAAAAAGAAGGCTGCACGCGGGGGCGCGCGACCGACACGACCTACATTTGCAGGGGCCGTCGAAAAAGGGCCGCGCGCGCGCGCGCGCGAACCAGCCAGCCCAGCACACTGTCCCCACGATATATAACATCCTCGAGGTCCGCGCAAGCACTAGGTGCGCGTATATTCTATGCAGAGAGAAAACACTGGTCGAGAGAGTAAATAGAGCTGCTCGCCCTCGTCGCTGAGGGGTGGCTGCTGCTTCGTGTGTGTTGTATATAGAGATAGCCGCCTAGTATCGATGCTCGAGCGAGCGTTTACCTGGGTCCCCGCTGCGCATTATCCCGAGCGCTCATTACGTCCGCGGCGACGGGCCCGAGGCCGATCCCTGGCTTAGCTGCTGCTGCTGCTGCTGCTCGTGGATGGGCTCCTCGACGTAGCACAATACACCGGCGGCCATGTTTACATTCGAATGCACCCTAGGGATACAACATACAACACGGAACACGGCACGGAGATGGCAGCGAGGCGGCCAAGCTATACACACTTCGATATGTGCTCTCTCGCGCGCGCTATACTCTCTCCGATGCTCTCTCTCTCTCTCTCTTTCTTTTGCTCTCTCTGCGCGCCGTTTGGTTTCTCGGATGCGCGCGCAAGGTCTGTTTCTCGTGGAGGGATGGAGCTTTGGAAGCTGCGGTATTGGTGACGAAAGGAATTTTGATTTTCGAGCTTGGATATGTTTTTTTTAAGTTGATTTGGTTTTGATTGGATATTGCTAATTAATGATTAGAGATTTAATTTGTTGAATAGATAGTACGTTTCTATTAATTCTTCTCGATAATGAAGAAATCTTTTTTTTTAGCAATAATATGAAGTATTATGCTTACATAAGCTTGGCTACTTTGAAAACCAACCAGTTATACTTTAATTCTTTTATAAAATAAAAAGTAGTTTTCAGTAATACAAAGCTTTATTTAGATTCTCTAAATTTTATTTTGACATTTTCTTTAAATTATATTCCTCATAAATACATTTAGGTATTTGAAAAACTTATATAACAATAGATAAAGTTTCAGAAAAGAAAAAGAAATTATGATAATATTATCATGCACAATCCCTTTTTGGCGGCTAAGCTTGTACTGTTGTGACGTCATGTTTACTCAAAGGAACAAACCTTTTTGAGCTTGTGTGAGTTCACGTAGGTGTTGTATCTGTGGGCTCAGAATCTCGCATGACCCCGATAAAAATTGTAGTGCATATCTCGCCTTTTCTCCTTTACCGACTTCTCATTTGCAAATTTTCCTCACAAAATTCTGAATTTTCGTTAAATTATCAAATTCTAATCATTTTCTCAGAGTAATATTGTGTATGAACGTACTATATTACTCCGTTTTTAATTACTGACACATTTTCATTTCTACCGTAATACTATTACTACTCTTAAAATTTCTATATTTTATTTTAATCAATAAAATATAATATTTTTTGTTTCAATGAAAACATATTCTCCAGTTATATATAAAAATTTTCTTTTAAATTTTTAAATAGAATAAAAGGAACGATGGTAATACTGACCGGTAATAAAAAATGAATCTAAAAATTCGTGAATTATAGATTTCTTAATGTTTTAGGAACATTATTTTTAGATTCGAATCATTTCAATAATGTTAACCATTCAAAAATGTGACAAACTGCACTGGTAACAACTACGAGAATCAAATTAGCTCCAATTTTTCTCTTTCAAACCTCAAGCTTATCTAATTCGCATTATAATTAATTTAAATATAATTCTTCCAAAAAATATTCTGTTTCCCTTCAAACTAAACAATCAAAAAATAAAATCACAATTTCATTATTGACCCACGTATTCCCTGATTCCTTATATTTCGGACCCAGCAACACACCGTCCAGACATTGTGCGCAGGCTGCTAAGCTAAGAGATCAGCGCATTTCCCGTGCTGTGTTATCGAACGACCGAGCCCTCAAAAGTATTTTCCCAACAGAAGCAAAAATGTTCGCCCTCCAGAATTTGGCAAGGAATACGCCGAAAATCGTGAACACGGCGGTTCAGCAGCGATGCATGGCAAACATTATCTCGAAGCCGAGACAGCGAGTTCCATTCGCGGTAAGACGATGAGCTTTATTACTTTTGCTTTTTTCGCGAATTATGTAACCGAAATGATTTTCTCAGTTTTGTATTATTAAATAGCTTTGACAATTGAAGAAATGATGAAGTTGAGAATTTTCTTGTATTAGATTAAGAATCTAGAGAAAGACGATGCGTCAAGTTTAATATGATGGAATGATATTACAAAAAGTTAGGTTATATTTTCTCTTTCAAAGTGAAAATTTTCAAATTGCCGAATTTGACCGTTATGATATTCTATTCTATATAGTTATTAAATTTAACGTTACAGCTTCAAATGTAGATGATATCTTTATTTTTCTGGTCACATCTTTAATATTTAAACATAAATATTTGTACTTTAAGAATAAATTAATCTCTAATAATTAAAATGATATTTGAAAAGAATTAAATAGATCAATAAAGTAATTTATTTGTGAGTATTAGCTCACAAATAGTTTGTTGTAGCTCACAATTGAATAAACAATCAAAAGCAAAACAATAAATTTTGAGCTTAAAGTTAACCTTACTCATGGTACATAATATTTCACAAAACTTGAAATTATTTAGAGTCTTATATAAATACATTTCTAATAATAATACTATAGATATTCAGTTTTGCTTTCTTCAATATTTGCATTCAATCATTCTAAAACTAATTAAACAAATATAATCAGTATAATTATTAATGACAGTAAGTACACAAATATTTAAAAATAATTTATTTTTAACAGGAAAAACTTGCTCATGGTGCAATTATCTTTACAGTACCTCTGCTGATACCTATGTACTGTGCTGTCAACTTTAATACATGGCGTGGAAATAAGGACTAGACTTAATTTTCAATTTTAATAACTTAGTATAAATTATAAGAAAAATTGAGTTTTGTTAATGTTTTAAATTATAAAAATTAAACATGAGGATCTAAATTAAATGAATGAAGTAACTTACTATTTTTCTAACTTCTGAGGTATTAATCATAATTTTATGCATGGTGACGCAATTATAAATTTTATTATTTTATGTTGCAAATCACAAAAGTTCACCAGCATACCATAGAAGCCACTCAGTTTTAATTTTGCAAATTCTAAATTCATGATATAAAAAATAAATTTTATCGCTGTTATTATTTTAAATATTTAATTTTCTTACCATATCTCGAAGAAATTTTTAATGGTAAATCCCATTCAAATTGACACCATCATGCTTACATCACAAATTTGGTAGACTGACTAGTATATTTTTGTATTGAAGTGCAAACGTTATCTTATTTTAGCTTGTAGAATACTGTGCGAATTGTGCGATAAATGATAAGAGATAATGGATTTCACTATCAGTAGAATTCGCTTGGTTTCATGCCACTCCCTTCTCAATATTACCTCAGTACTTGATAAAGCAGTGCTTTACTTTGCACTAAAAATTCAATTTAAGTTTAATACATTAAACAGATAAATTATTGTTTTAAAAAATGATTCTTAGTAGAGGAACAAATATTCTTAAAAAAAGCAACCGCGTTCTTGTTAATCAAGTCAATGTCAAGACATTGTATTTCATAGCCAGTAAACCTCGTAATCGAGTCAGTCTTCCCGTGAGTATAATTTACCAAAAAATTTGCACGCACATCATTCTGATATATACTCCAATTGCATATCAGAAAAGTGAGAGTTGTCCCTATCGATTTCCAGACAAAATAATATCGATAATATTTCGTGTGTACTATTTATTTTCAAATAACAATTATTTAAGAATTATAATAAAATCTAACTTTCTAGTAATTTTGAGTAAGTCCAACTTTTAGAGCAGTTTAACAATTAAATTTTTTGCAATTCCTTGACATAAAAATCTTATCATTATTGACCTAGAAATAAAACAGTTTTTACATTTTCCAGTCACTAACAGATACTTTGTAAAAAGTAGCTTGAATACTTTAGAAAATTGATGAAAATTGTTTTACAAATAGACCATGAAAGGCTACCAGGATAGTATTTTCCTTTTATTAACCATTTCCTTGAAATCACATTATAACTTCATACAACATTGTGAAACATTTATTTAAAAATTGTTTCACAAATATTTAATCAAACGTTTGAGTTACGTGCATCAAACCCCTACTTGCCTATTATTTACAGCAGTAAATAATGATCATCAATATTTTTATATTTAAGTTTTGATTTTTCAGTTTTGATCCGGAATGTTTTCAGTAGATTAGTATGAAAATAATTCTTAATAACCACACTTTAAGCAAATTGCTTAAAGATATTTGATTTTTTGTTCCTCATTGACATAATGTTTTGATTTTATTTTATAAAAAAGTTCCTTTTATTAGAAATATAATACAATATTCTTTCTGTTTTAGGAAAAAATAGCTCATGGAATCTTTATTTGCACCGTTCCACTGATTCTACCTCTATATATTTCAACCAAATTCGTTGAATGGACAGCATCAAGCAGATCAGAATAAAGATCCTTCAGAGGAGTGCTACTATAGTTAATTAAAAATTATGTTAAAGTATCATCTGTTTATATACTGATAATTGTATTAAATTATTCATTCCTCAAAACTTTGAAATCTCATTTCTTAATTTCTTGATGATCCATCCTTTAAATAACACAAAGATTTTGATTAAATATTAAATTTAAATAACTAGGAATTAGCCTTTTTTGAACATAATAAAGTTTAATTATAACTTTTAAAAATTAAAAATTTTAAATAAATCTATTTTTAAATAGATTATCTGTTGTCAAATATGTGTGCGCATATTAGTAGGTAATACGTAATGTAACGCCAGTTGATACAGTAGGTATCTACTATACAAAACTGAAATATTTAAAAAATTTTTCATTTTAGTGTTTTAGATATAATCTTTACTTACTATACTTGCCTTTGAAACATTTTTTAAATGTAAATACATGTTTTAACTATCGTAATATAATAACTATATGTATAAGTAATATGAATTTAAAAAAAATTATTGTCATCCGTTTTTTTTTTTTTTTTTTTTACAGGATGGTAAAAATTTGTTTTATACTAAAGTTCTGAAGCCATCAAGACGATCCACAATTTCTCATTGGTAAAATTTTTAGTTGTTTACATAGGTAAAAATGCAAAGTTTATAAAAAAAGTAATATTTAAGTTTGGTTTATATATTTTATAATACACCTTTATTATTCGTTTTTCAAAAATATTATTCTGAAATTTCTATCAGTTTTTTTTTTAATAGTAAAATTTATAGTTTTGAAAAATCCATGATATATTTTTCGCTTTTTCGTAATCGGGGTGAAAAAATCTTTAAGTTTAAATAAAAATTCTATTATACCTTATTGAAGAAATTATAATTACATATTTTATATTGCAACAATTTTTTCCAGTAATTTTTCTCGTTATATTTCACTTAGTGTACATGTAAACTAATTCATGATAAAGAGTACAAAGAATAGTAGCGTTATAAACAATTAGAATTTTTCATTTTTTCCATGCACTTACTAAATTAATCGATATAAATATCTATTAATTTGACAGTCATCTTATTTATTAAAATAAAAATTAATGTTGAAGTAAAACAGACTAACCATTAATCGATACGTAAAAAATGTAAAGTTATGTATTGATCTGAATTTTATGATACAACGAACATTTTATTAATTACTACATATTAATAATATTTTTCAAACACTTCGATACTTAAAAATTTATAATAAAAGAAACTACTTTTCACACATAAAGTTCTACGCTCCATCCGTTTATTAAAACTTTCATCATTTGCATTCAACATATACGTAGAAAACAATTTCACAACCGGCAAAAAATAAATGACTAAATTGCCAAACACTCCCGCACTGCAAAAAAAATTTAAAAACGTTTACAACTACTCTCCACTCGAAGGCTAAAATTACATAATTCGAAAAACCTCTCGTCATTTTTACCCCGCTCGCAAAACGCACAGCCCCGCGGCGGCTCGCGTTTGCAAAAAGCATTGAACCGGCGCGGGCTATCCAAAAATACACCTCGCACAATAAGCCCCGATGATATCGCCCGAATGAATGGACATAATCCCATAAACAATTTACACGAGCTCCGGTCTCTCGCACACGCGTGCGAGAAAGAGAGAGAGAGAGAGAGAAACAGAAGTCCGTAGAGGAGGTCCGGAAAAAGATTGCGAAAAGAAAATATTTATATATCCAGCGCGCGAATTCGGAAATTTCACGTAAACGGGGGCTTTGGAGTGCGCGCGCCGATATAGCTTTTATCGTTCTCCCTCCGAGCTATATAGACGCGCAGCTGTGTGTTTATACGCTTCAGTGGCTATATACGCGAATTCCCTCGCGGCGCGCGCGATCGCTCAGTTTTCGTCGACGGCCGGCTCGCAATCAATTTGGATCTGATAATAAGCAAGAGCGAAGCCGCGGCTTATGCAGATAAGCCGCGCGTGGGAGCTTTTTTTAAATTCGCCCGCTGGAATTCGAGCTACGCTGGAAGAATTTAGGTGGATGTGGTGTAGAAAAAAAATGCTTCTGACTCATTTGTTATAGTTTTGTTTAATGCTAAGGAAGACAGCTGATTTATTCGCGCTCGGAGAGAAAACGAGTTTGGTACATCGAGATTTTATGAGATATTAAAAATGCGAGGCGTTTGAGTGTTACAAATCAGTCGGGGGAACAAGGCCAATTGAGTAATTAAGAGTTGGGCTTATGATTAATTGTAAATTTAAATGGACTATTAAATTATAAAATAATATATATATACACAGCCTTGACTAGAGATTTATAGATTGCCAAAACTAGCTGAATCATAAAAATCATATCGTAACACGACGGCCTTTCATAACGACTTCTAATGCTTTTAACATTGCGTCCATCGACGTCCTCTAAATTAAAAAATAAATTACGTCCCTTTGTCCCTTAACGGCCTAGAAAAAGCTACGAGCTTCATTTACATAAAATATTCGGTGACCAGTCAGATGAAATAACCCGTTCGCATTAAGCCTTAAGTACGAAACCATCAGCCGTAACAAACTTGCACCATTTCTTATACCCACCAGTCCAAAAAAAAAGAATTAATCACCGATCTCTCGCTAACCAAAGAAAATCAAACCGCCTAACGACACTCACAAAACTTCATCACCACGCACTTCCACACACAAAAGCTCCCCAGCCGGAGAACGCGCAACCTCAGCCGGGCAATCATCCGTTTTGACTCGCTTGAAAAGATAGCGATCGGTCTCTCGGTGAAAATCGAGAGGGAGAGGGCCGACAGTTCGCTCGTTCGCGATACACATCGCTGAACGAACAAGCCTGTTGTGTATAGGTATGTACACGTATATACCCGGGGAGTCCGGGGAGGCAGCGCGAATCAACGGCTCGTTTGTCCCTTCACCTTCCTCTTTTTTTTTCTCCTGCCTCGCGCGGATTCGAGCGATCGTGTATCGCGCGGTCCCGCTGCGGGGAAAAAGTTTAATTGGATTAAATTATGTTTGGCTGCAGTTGCGAACACACCTGCGACGAGGCCACGAGCCTGTGATCGATGATGAATGGGATTTCTGGATTATATCTGGAGCTTTCGACGCTGTTTTGCGAGCTAGATTCGGGACTGATGAAAATCGGAGCGATCGTCTTAAGAGTTTTGACAGGCTGGATTATTAGTCGGACTATAGACGCGTGAATATTAAATTAATTTTTTACTCCTATAGCTACGAAGCTGTTGGATTGAAAAAAGAGATAGGTTCTATGAAAGAAGAGGGGGGGAATGTTATGGAAACAGTTTGTTGCCCGACCTACATGCTCGCGAGAGCGCCGACTAACGATTTATTATATTTTCCATAAGCGACGCTTAATCGGCTAAACAATTTATTACGCTGCTTATCAGTTTAACCCTTAACTCAACGATGTATCATCGGCTCTATAAATACGCGCTCGCCTCCTCCGAGGAGTAATGAATATTTTCAATTAAGAGTCGCGCCAGCGCTCGGCCGCGCGATCAATCATTAAGTACTTAAACAATTTGTAAATTGCGCCAATTGAATTTCAATTCGATCCCGTGCGCCGGGGCTGGATTCCGTACTGGAATCGGAGAAAAATAGAAAGCCGATCAGATATAAATGCAAAACGTTATTAACGTTACTGCCGCTCCTTTGCATATTTCCAATGCGCAGCGCCGTTTCCGCGAGTAAAAAATGTCATCCCCGCTATATACCTACATGCACGTCGCAATTTACACTCATGTAAATATACAACTTATCCCGCGCGCGCTACAATAATATTCAGGCGATTGCGCGTATAAACAGAGAGGAAGACAAAAGATATGCGGTATCACGCTGCGGATGTCGACTGAAAAATCTGCCGATATATGCAAATGCCCAATTGGCCAATCGAAAGGGGAGACGAGCCGTGACTCGCGTCTCCAGCGCGCTCGGACCAATGAAATGCAAATAGTCCATAAAATTACGGCAGGCGATAAGTGCGGCCTGCACGATAAAGCCGGAGGCTCGAAAACTCCGGTGGCCTCGTGCCGTTGTTTTTTCTTTTTCCGTAACAAGCCACCTTTTCGGCTCTCGCTTGCGTCACTGGCTTTCGGTGAAAATTGTGCGCTCTTTGGGGGGGGAAATTTTGTTACCCGCCAGGAATAGGCTAATAATTCACCGGCTGATGTAAAAATTGACGGGGAGCGTATAAGGAACGAGGCTTTATTGTCATTCCAGGAAATTTAGAAAGCACGAGAGCTGCACTCGTTTGTAGGTGCGTTCGGTATAGACGTGCGAGTTTGTGACAAATGGCGCGCGGTCTTGAAATAATAACGAGGATTATATCGAAACCGGAACTCGCGATGAAAAATCCTAGAGAACATATCAGCGCGACAGGGCCGATTACTTAACGCACCGTAGCGCTGGATTACCGATATAAATCAGCCGCTCGGCGATCGGAACTTTTTACAGGTAGCCACTTTTCTTCGCAAACAAAAGCGTTTGCATCGATTACTGTTTCCTCATAACCCCCTAAAAACTGCGCTCCTTTCAACGAACATCAGCGTACCTACACATCGTTCTTCGAAGCGCGACTAAAAAGTATAGATTCGATCTCGGCCGGAGAAGCACATCTCCTTCGTAGAAAATAGGCTGCCCCTTAACCAGTTTTCCGCGGATGTGTAATTGGCGCGTCTGGGGACGAATGACTGATGACGGAAGCTCTCTCGGCAACCGAAAAACCATCGGCTATACACAAGCGAAACCAGTTTTCCGCAGTGATGATCTCAAATGCCTCTCGTCAACTCGTCGCCTGCGCGCGGATTGTCTTGTATAAAGAAGGCCCGGAGTTTCATTCCCACGAGGTTTCTCCTTCTCTGCGTATAAATACGTTATTCCTTTTTCTTTTTTGCTTTCTTTCGTCTTTTTTATCGCGAGATTCCTGCCCAGAGATTTTACAGACACATCGCGTGTACTTGCGCGCTTTTTGCTCGTTTTTTTCCGCGCGCGCGCGCGCCGGGGCGTTGGCTTTATAAATCGTCGCGGCTTTCTTGATTACTAAATTAAAGAGCAGTTAGGCGGGATTTATACGCGGCGTAGGATTCGTTTCGATGTGCGCGGATTTGAAAGGTTGTGCGTGCGGGTGTTGCTGGAGGATTTATTTTTCGGACCTGGCTGATTTAGTGCAGAGAAAAGTGATAGTGAGGCCTTTTCGATCGGGTTACGAGCTTTGACGTATTTATATTGGGGGTTAATGGGGAACATTATGTCGCTTGTCGTAGTGGTTAGTGGAGTTATTGCTGAGTAGCGCTGGTTTTGGTTATATATGTCATTAATAATTTTTTTGCCTTAATGTTTTTTATGTTTTTTGGGAGGCTTGTGTATGGGACGCATGCGGAGTGTGTTAAATTGATTAATAAATTTATCGAACAACCGTTTTAATGAAATCTTGTAATGAGATTAAAAAAAATCTTTGATTTTTATGGATTTCCTTGTTCAATAAAATTCATTGAGATTGTCTTATCCGAATGTAAATGTTTCTCGTAACATTAATAGCTCTTGTAATCTGATCCCGAAGTACCTTACCTCTACCTATCAGATCGGTACAGTCATCAGACATAATCTTTACGTCCGATTGTATACTTTCGTTTGCTCTCAAAAACAAAGAAGTTTACGATAGCGCAATAATTCTATAAATGTCATTATCAATTTACCGTCATTGACAAATGATTCAGCAAGTACAAATGACCGACAGAAAGAAATAAAAAAAAATTTTAAAAAGCACCTATTTATCAAGCTCGATAAAGCTATTTCTGCTCTAAAAGCAGGGACAAAACACAAACAATCGGGTCGGCCGATATGAAATCCAGTACCACCATGACATCAGCCAGCCGGTGACGATCTCCTCCTCTTAAAACCGTAACTTTATACCGCGATAATTGCCAAACTACAATATATCTCAATACAAGCAAGGAAAAAGACAGACTTGACTAGCAACTAAGACGAGCCGGACAAGAGCACACCATAAAAATTTTCGCGGCTATTTCGGTCCTCTCCCGCTGATAGGCCAATAAAAAAAAATTACGCACGCGAGAGCTCGTCATTTTTTTTATGTCGGAGAGCCTCCTAACGCCATCAGCCGCAGCCACGAGGCTCACGGGACCGAACAAGCCAATTCTTTATATTGTTCTTAATGAGCGAGCGCGAGCTAGCGGAGAGGATTATATATACGTGTATTAGTTTATCGGAGCCGTTCGAGGGCCGACATCTTACGGCTATTAAATTCATCGCTCGTTTGTCATAAAATCCATTGGCCGAACGCGGCCGCTGCCTTTTTCACGCGATGAAAAAGTGACGCTTGTTGAGTAACGACTCGCGCGCCTCGTCTCCTTATAGACGGACGTTCTAGCTTGGAGAGCGGTGAGGTTCGACGCGTCGCGTGGAGAAATTTAGATAAAATTTCGGGACGCGATGTATAGCATTGCGATGGACTTTATTAATTATAGGACTTAAAAGTGAATATAGGAGATAGCGCTAAGCGAGAAAAAAATGAGTCTATCCTATAAATGGAATTAGTTATTTATATACAGTCGCCAGCCGCGAAATCACACTGTCCATTACCTGCATCCGAGTAGGATTAATAGTTTCCGACGGCCTGACTATTATCCGGCATCTCGCGCTTGCACGAAAAACATCCTTATAACAGCCATTCACATTTTTCTCGTGCACTCGCTCACAGTATACATAAACGTAACAGCTCGTACACAAGACGCGCACCTTGTGAAATACCCATTGAGAGACGTATATACGTCCACCTATACTTTGTAAAGCCAAACTCGGCTCTTACGCTTCATAAAAAATATTAATCGGATTGGAGATTTCGTTCGGCCGGAATGAAAAGGTACTCCCGCGGCGAGCTGTTTCTTCAAGGGCCCGGCTCCACACACATATACATACATATTATTTATAACGCGCGTATCCCGAAATCCGATCGATTCCTTTCATGCGCGCCGGGCCCCCCCATAAATTTAGAGACAACGGCTCTCTCTCGCTCTCTCGTTTCGCGCACGTAACACGCTGCTCGACTCTCAAAGGAGGACAATGCGAGCTTTTGAAGGAAAAAAAAGTAACGGCGTTCTTTGAAAATACGCCCGCGCGAAAAGTGCGGCCGGCTCGGTTGAAAACAAGACAATTGCGATGTTGAAGAAACGGTTTCGAGAGGATGAATGGACCGCGGGTTATTTCGGTGTAGCGGGTGTTTTGGGAAAAAGGCGAGGGAATGAGTTATGGAGGCGATTCGTTTTAAAGGACGATGGTGGGTTTGTTATTTTTTTATTTTATTTTTTTTTATTTTTTTTTTTTTTATTAGAGAGAGTGGAATTAATATGAAGGCAATTCGGACGTGGGTATGAGAAAGTGTTTCGATTCATGTTTCCGACAGCTTGTTTCTATGTAACGAGCGCTTTTGCGTTATGAGATTATTGACTGTACTCGTGTTACGGCGAATTTTCTATATTAATTTTTTTTCTTTTATTCTGAGCTGATTGCAATTTCTTCGAACCACGTAAATTTTATAATTTATTTAAATGCACCGCAATGCGACGCAAACTTTTTAATCGATGTAACTGCAGTGCTAAAATGTAACTTTTATTTCTTTAAATTTGCGAGAAATTAAATTTATATCGTCGGAACAAGCTTTACAGTCGATTGCTTAACGAACTGCATATTTGACAGTCGATGAGTCAGTAATTATCCAAGTGATACACCTCACGTTTCTCTCACCATTTGAAATATCAACTAAAACCCATCGAAACTACTAATCGCCCTGCATTTTTACCTCACAACGACGTTCTAACTAAACTCACCTGCATGAATCCCACCTTACCCCAAACCTACATCCACATATCACTGGCAAAACAACTCGACTGCGCAAAGCTCTAAAAAAAATGCCGCTCCAAAGCCCCGAGAAAAAACTCAAACGCGTGTCTGCGCCCTCTTAGCACCAAAAGCCGGCTCGGCAAAAAAGCCCGGCCGAAAAACTTTCAGCTCCGCGAAATTGCACGTTTCACTTTCGAGCGCGGCTCGTATCGGTAAAAAGCGAAAAAACTTGGTAAACGAAATGCAGCAACGGCAGCTCTCTCTCTCTCTCTCTCTGGCTGCATTATATACGACGCATCTCTCCTTAGCCGAGGACGCAACAAGATCGAAAGAGTCGCTAGTATGTGTATATACAGGTATACGCATAGGTGCAGCTTCCCGCGCGCGTACCTAGCGCATATATGCACTTCTCTTTGTGCTCTCTCTTTCTCTCGGAGAGGAAACGAAGGAACGAGATGGGCGACGGCGACCTTGACTGCAGGCCTGCTGCTGCAACCGAGAGAGAAAGAGAGAGCGAGAGAGAGAGAGAGAGAGCTATTAAAGTCCCGTAAAGTGCGTTGTTCTGCGAGCGAGCGTTGGCTCTGTTTTGCATTGTCCGGAGCTTTCGTTAAATATCAATCGCGCGAGCTATACACACACACACACACAGAGACAGAGCTCTGATGCTCTCCTTCATACAAGCCTGGGAGAAGGAGCGGTAAAAGAAGCCTGCAATTATGTCAACCGAATTTATCACGCGTCATAAAGGAGACGAAGAAGAAGGAAGAAGCTCGGCGGAGCGGTGGCAACGTAGGTGCGCTCGCTCGTGTATATGTGTGTATACGCAGAGGCATAAGATATATAGAGAGGCACGATGCGTGCAATGTCCTGCGCGCTCACAGTGTGCTGCGGCCGGGCGTGACGAAAGAGCGCACTCCTCTCCTCTCCTCTCTGCGCGCGCGCGCGCGCGGGGTTAATGACTGGGATAGCCGGGAGCATTCTCTCTTCTTCTTTGGCTTCTTCTCCCTTCTTTCTTCTTTCTTGCCTCGGTCCTCCCCCTCCCCCTCTCTCTTTCTCTCTTCTTCTTCTTCTTGGTGTGCAGAAAGAGAGAGAGAGAGAGCTAAGCGGCGACGCGGTGTCCTCCTACTCGATGCGAGAGCGGCAGCCAGGCTATTCACTCCGGACTGTGGGTATGAAAGAGCGTGGAGGATCGAGAGGAAAGATGTGGATTTAGGGGGACGGGAGCTGGATCGGCTGTTTGGAGAGAGAAAAGAGGGATGGATATGGATGGATTGAAAAGTGAATTAAAGATTCGAGCGGTTTTCTCTCAAGTAATCGCTCTCTGAGTCTTTCGAAAGGGTTATGACACTTTTTCACTCTGTCTTTTTCTACTGCAGAGATGTCATTTATGAGGATAATATTTTTATTAAATATCTATAAAATAGAAATTAAATTATTTTTAATTTATTGACTTTTAATCCGTTAATAAATATTAGGGATTGCATTTCAAATCGAGAACTATTTATCAACATCTTTTATGTTGATCCTTGAAGTAGAGATGGATTACTAGAACGGGCTTTTTCTACTGCAACATTTTTTTAAATAAATTGTCTTCTTTAAATGAGGTTATCTACATTTTCAAATTGACTTTTTTATACTGCACATAAATATCTTTATCGCGACATTATTTATATACAATAGAACATTATTACAGAAATTTTTTCACCAACAAGGACAACCTAAGTATACAACAAAAGAGCGAATAACAATCGAAAAAAGAAAAAAATCTACTCAGCACTTAAAGCATCCAACATCGAAAACCCGCGCGAAAGCAACACTACTTGAGCGACGTCCGGCCGGCAGCAACCGCAGCCAAGCAAAAAGGCTATCGGACTTTGGCAGACGGGCCCGCCGCCCATAAGTATACCAGAGACAGTGTATCAAGTGTGCGGTACGTGAAAGCGCGCGCGCTGCTTTTACACACATATATACATGCATGCATACGTTTGACGGCTGCAAAAGAGCCCTCTATTAAAACGTTTAAGGCGCCCCCCGAAAAAGCTGGGAGCGCGGTAGCGATGTCTTCGCGGAGATAGCGCGGGGGCCCCCCCTCGTTATGAACGGTACTTTTGCCGACGAAAAAATGCCCTGGGAGGCTGCTTTTCGTTTTCGCTAACCGCGAGCGCATCGGGACTCATTTAAATTTTTGTCGCTCCGGAGTTTAATGACTGCGCGCTGCTGCTGCTGCTGCTGCTGCGATGGATAAATCAATTTTTCCCGGGGTAATCGAATCTTTTTTTGGGCTTTATCGATTTTCTTTTTGCCGATCGGAGAGAGCGGCGATAAATTGTTATTGATACTTTGGCCGAAATTAAAAGCTGGATGGTATTGAGAGGAAAAAAAGAGAGTGAAAATTAACGTTGGCATATATATACCATTTTATTAGCGGGTTGTATAAAGCCAAAGTGGTTCGGAAAAGCGAGCGGATTTCCTCTATCGAATGAGCTTTTAAAATATATATAGAAGGATATGAATAGGTACCTGAAACTGCTCTTTTCGGTCAGTGATAATCTAAATGCGTTGCGAGCCCACTGCCAGCCGAAATTATAAGACTCAAGCAAATATAGCGGCGAAGTCGATACGGTCACTTGCGAAGCATCACGGCTCAAGCCGTCTTTTTACTGCCCAGCGTCACTTCCCAGAATCACTTTATTTTTTAAATCGAAGTCACGCCTCACTTTCAGACTTAATAAGCCTAAACTGACAAAAGCGAAATTAAACGTCCGAGCGACGGCTCTCATGCGCCGCGGAAATTGGCCGGATTACACCGTGGGCTCGGTGAGCCGATGATTTGCGTTAATTTAACGAAATTTTTATTAACAATTTCGTTGGCTCGCGCCAAGTGAATTTATCGGAAAGGCGCTTTTATCGACACCGTAAATACATCGCCGCTGACTTTTACTGCCTAATGACCTTGTTTTCCTATTGGATGATAACGAATGAACTCTTGCAGTTCAGTGGGTAGGCAGCGACACGTATTTGCCGATGCCGCGCGAGCCTCGATTCATGATTTTTATTGCACGCAAAATTTTATCTCTTTTCGTCAACCTGAATTTTTTATAGTCTGTATAATGTCGTGAGGTTATAGCCTGTCCGGACGTTTATTTTCTAATAGCCCAAAATTATGAAAAAATTTACAAGAAAATAAATTTCGAAGCTCCGCGGGACTTTCGAATTTCTCTTTTAATTAAACAAAGTGTGTACTTTGTCTCATTTCCTTTACCTTACTATCTACAAATAAGTACTCAATCGTAAATTTAACTAGAAAATTAATAATCAACTTAAACTTCTTCTCAGCGTCCAGTAGCACAAAAAAATTCACACGTCCAATCAAGCAGCCAGAGCTGTCACAACTGCTAATCCGTCGACGTGAAAGCCTCCGTCTGAATTATAAATTTCTCTCAACTAATAGAAATCCTTATTACGCGCGACGGGCTGTGCAATAAAGCCCCGTGACATAATAACGCGAAATATTCTCGCGCGGCACTGCTTCAGCTCGACAAGACAATTTCCTGGATTTATTCATGAGCATTACATTATTACGTGTTGACTTAATGAACCGTGTCTATTACCCACACGCATACACCCTGCACTTATATACACACACTCCAGCAGGCTCTCTATGTAAATATTAGAATATCTCGCGCCCGTAGGAAACCTGCTGTATCCTTGCCGAGCTGCATCTATCCAGAGAGAGAGAGAGAGAGCGAGCGCACAATGCGCATTTTTCGCGCAGCTGAGAGGATAGATCGAGTAGGCGCAGCGCGTATATAGGGCCTTACAATACCATTCCCCTGCGCTCGCGCTATATAGAGACGTCTGTTGTTTAACGCCCGCGAGAGAGGCAGCTTTTGTACTAGCGCGCGGCTGCGTTTTATCAGGAGAGAGGATGTTGTGTGTTTTACGAGCGCAGATTGGAGACTTAGAGGAGGCTTTTGTGTGGGCGCGAGAGCGCAAGGTGCGCTCCCCCGTAGTTCCGAGAAGAGGAAACTACAAGCTGCCAGAGAGCTGTTGTATCTGAATTGATAATGCGCGCTCGCGCTCTGTCTATGTGTCTGTGTATGTGTTTTCGCGTGGGGGGATTATCTATGCAGCTCGGTGTAATGCAGACTCAAGGGGACGGCCTGATCGATCGCTCGGTGTTTCAGCAAATCTGGAGAGTCGCTGTTTTAGCGACGATTAGAAGCGCTTTTTTTTCTGTCTCGGCTTAGGACGTGTTTAAGCTAAGCAGTATAAAACAAAGTGTCGCTTAATAAAGTCCGAGGAAAAGGTGGGAATCGTCGTGAGAGAGCTAAGGCTGTGCTTTCGACACGCGCGTTTAAAAGGCAGTATTGTAATGTAGGCGCTGACATTTATAGATTACATAAAACTTTAATTGCCATTGTGTGTTCCTCTGGCGAATCGGGCGTGTAAAGTTTAACAGGAGGCATCGGAGAGCTTTCGGCGCGCCATTGTGACGTCGTTAATCATTCTATTGTGAGGATACTTTTATACTTGCGCGCGCGCGCGGCTCTATACTTTTCTTCAATTTTAATAATATAAAAAGAGGAAAGGAGCTTTCAAATGAACGCACAATAGAACAAGATTATAATGCAGCGCCTGCAAACGTACGCCTAAAAATAAAAGAAGCTATATACAGATTTTCACCAATTGTATGTAAATTTTCACCTGAATACTGACTGCGACTGCCTTTTTCGCTTCCTTTTCCAAACTCTTTCGCTCTGGCGAAATTCTCTTTTGTCGCCAATCTCGTTTCTACACAAAACTCCCTTCAAACAATTTTTTCCGCATTATGCAGAAAAGCCAGACGCGCACGCACACCGAAAGACCTTCGTTAATAATCTCTTAATTCGAGCGTTCATTTAGCCCGAGCCGTTCCCATGACACAAATAATGGAAATTTCGCGCCCGCGCCGAGCTTTTCTCGTCTCCCTCGTGAGCTACGAGCATAAATCAAAGCCAATCAGCGGCGCAATTTAGTATTATAGCAGGCCTGGGCGCGAAAAAGGATTCCCGGCGCTCAAGCGCGAACGAGTCTATTCAGCTTCGGTGTTTCTTATATAGCAAGCTCAGGCCTTGTTTGGTAGGAATCCATTTCCGTCACCTACACTCGCAGGCGATTTCGCAGAGGCGCCTTGTAATTTCGAGAATAATAAAGTGGATGATGACCTAGTATAGCTGGGGAGAGCACGGTAGCCGTTTCGAGCTGGATAAAAATCCGGCCGACAGCTTTAGGGAACAAAGTCGAACTATACGCCGCGAGCTGTAAATCAATTTCAAGACTTATAGGAGAGACTTTCTTTTCTACGCTAAATTAATCCCGAGCTATATTTTCCCCGCTCGACGTACAAGACTAAGCACTTATATTACCCCGGCAAAGAATCCACTGGAATTCTATTGGAAATCCACTCAGCCAGCGCTAAAAGAAAAAAATAACAGTCGAAACGAAAACGGTCCTCTACATAATTTAATTCCGCGAGAAAAGCATCTCGGCGCAGCGCGAAAATCAATTAGCTAATCTCGTCGTGAATTTTATTTTTCCAGAGCCCCGGTATGCGAGGAGCATCATTAATCCCGAGGTATTGAAAATCGCGTGAGCAGCGCCGCTGCTTATAGCAGGCGTCCATATATACACGAGGCAAGGAAACAAGAAGTCGACGATATGACGAAGAAGAGGGAGAGAAGGTCGCTGACGCTGAAGGGAGCGCGTATAAGCAGAGCGCGAGAAAAAGAGAGAAGAAAAGCAGTCGCCGCTGCTGCAAAAGGTTGAAAAGAAGAAGGAGAGGAGAGGCTAAGATCTTACATAGAGAGAGAGAGAGAGAGAGAGAGAGAGAGCTGCGAGCGTGTAGGTATGTATATATGGCAGAGGCGCGCGATAATATGAGAGAGGCTCGTTTGGCTTTTTGCGCGGCTCGCGCGCGGAATCGCTACTTAAAGATTTACTCGACAATCGCTTTTAACGATATACTGGGAATTACGCCGGGGATTTCGCTTTATGCGTTTTTCGTCTTCGCGGAGGATTTAGAGCGCCGCTCGCTCCGATTGTTTGTGAGATTTTATTGTTTTCGGTTATAAGATGCGCCGGCGGTTATGGGGATTTAAATACAAAGAGATATTGAGCTGGTAATACGCACTCTGAATACATTTTTAACTCGATGTGAAAAATGATATTTGCATCAGACGCATAAAGAGGAAAATCAGCGCAGTCGTTAGCAACGTCAAGATGCGTCCCCTCTCATCCTGACAAAATTATTATATTCCCTTCCAATTTTCATCATCACCCTCGTTATCTCCAGCGTGTCCAGCTCGTTACCGCGAAAAATTACAGTAATCCCTCAAAGCCTCGATTTTTCCCTCCACCCACAAAGCAACAAACTGCAAAAAAAATCCCGGTTCGTTAAAGCACATCGGTAACGTGCGAAATCCCCTCTATTCCCGTCTCCATACACACCCGCAGCACTTGAAAGGAAAAATCAAGCTCGCGCCGATAATGGCCCTTAGCCCACGGGGACTTCCGAAGGCGGCGGCGGCGGCACTTAGACGACGCCGGGCATACGCGTAAACGCGATTCGTAATGGATTTAAACGGTCTCGCGGCGCGCGATGCTTCCTCGAAATTACCGATGCGCGCGGGGCACAGCGCGCGATTATTATTCTTCTCGCGCTGCGAGGGGAGAGCTCGCTTTTGCTTTTTTGCGCCGCCAAGGCACACGGAGAGGAGGATGCGTTAACGTAAATCTTGCGAGCGCGGAGCTTGGGAAAACGGTCTCGTTGAGTGTGTGACTGATGACCGAGCTCAATGGGGGAGAGAGAGAGAGAGAGAGAGAGAGCCCCTAAGCTGCTTATGTACGTGTGATGGTTTCTGCGGATCGTTTTGTTGGCGTATTTTTAGGATTTAATGCTTTGTAAAGAGGCGCGGGATTTCGCGGGGATGATTTTTCGAGCGATTATTTATTAGGATTATTAATTTGAGCAGGATTGCGGTTGGTGGAAAAAAGTGCTAGAGTTGGCTTTTGTGCTCGTTTTGTAAACTATTTTGAGTTTCGATCGAGGCCAGCTGATAAACAGAAGTGTGTTTAAAAATAAAATTGTAAATATTTTTGAAGAATTAATTAGGTAAATATTTCAGTCAATTAAGTTACTTTTCATTTGACGACCTTTTTAGCACTTAACATTATTTGCATACCTGATAGGATGCATTTTGCTGAGCGTAGGTGAATGTAATGACTTAATTTAAGCCTCACATTTAATGTTTTTCTTTTTAATTTTTAATTAAACTTTTAACGAAACGATACATGATAGAAATCGTATAAAGTGCAGTGTAAAAAGTAATTATTTCATCAAACAAAATAGCCTTTAGAAAAAAAAGTTGTAATCATATAACAAATTAAAACACATTTCTTTTCTCATCACTAACATGAACATTTATGAGTTTTTAAAAAACATTTAATACATTGTAAAACGGTTTTTAGCCCGGGCCAAGTTAACCTTACAAATGTAATAACAAAGCATAAAATATATAAATGACTTTTTCCAATAAATTTTATCTCTGTGCAGGAGGAACCAAAACCGGTATACCGGCATTCTTGTTTTCTTTACACTTTGTATTTTTATAAATATTAATGATTTTACAAAAGTAATTTATGATGCCGGTTTGTTTGGAAATGCACTCATTCCTTTATGCGAGCATTAATAATTTCGCATTACATTCTAAGAAATGATCATAAAAATAAAGCGTCAGCGCTGAAAGTTTAATTCGGCGCGTGTTTAATTTTAATCGCATAAATTGTTATATCTTTCTTTTTTTTATTATTCAATAGCAAATGAATATTAAATGTTTTTTAAACTTTTATCTGTAGCAAAAAAAAAAAAAAAATTGATTATAAGATTGTAAGGACGCGGATGTTATTGGCTATGTAAAAAGAGTAAAAACAATCGCTATCGTATCTTTTGAGCGTTGCCGATATCCTTTATAGTCGTAAATTTCAAGCTTTTATATTGCTTTTATTGCAGGTAATGATTTCTTGATTAAAGGCGAAATCAACGCCGAGCCTTTCTTTTAAGGGATAATGCATACTCTTTTGCAGCGTGACTTCTGCAAAACGTCGGAATGTACATTCATATTATATCCATAAGGTACATCTTTATACACGGGCTATATAGACGTACTTTATACGTTAAATTTGAATGGCAATTTACGCGTTCCGACAGTTTGCGCTGCGAGCGAGTGTACAATTTCTTACCCGTTTGACCGGTAATGCCGACAATAAATTACGTAAAAAATGTACTCACGCGTTAAATTCTTTGTTCATCTTGCCGAAAAATTATTGCTCATATTAAAGCTGGATTATAAAGTCATTATATACTAAAACTCTCAAATACTCATAACTTTCAACTTTTAAATTTAAATAAATTAAAAATTTTATAAATCTTCACACGCATGCATATAGTTATACAATCTTAATTACTATCTCGTAAAGATAACGGATTAGCGCTGACATAAAAACCAACTTTTCGTTCAGCCATAGCTGACCGAAAGAGCCACTTTCGTACCCACCTTTAAAACTAAAAAAAAAAAAACATACAAAAAATAGTGTACGCAGAACACAATAAGGTCACTCCAATAAACCTCGGTTGACAATACAAACGTACTCCAAACTGACCAACTCTTTTGCTCCCTAGGGACAAAATAAACCATTTCAACATATCCCGCATCCCAGAGAACAGCCAAAGCCTCTCACAACCAAGCAACTTCATAAAATCCCTTTTGTCAGGAGAACAACCAATCGCAGCCCGCGAATCATCCATATAGCCAATTTTTACTCGATTCTAGTCCAGCCCGCGGGACAGCCGCGCGCGCATATACACTTCTCTCGCGGAGCACGTGCGCGCATATAATAAATAAATGCGCAAAGGCGCCCAACAAATCACTCTCCTCGCCCTCCGGTGAGATCACTCTCCCGGCGATAAATCGAAAAGGGACAAAGGAAGAAAAAGGAAGAAGCCCCGAGCTCTCGCACGCGAACACCCGGAGAATGTTAAAAAAGACGCGGAGAGAGCCGAGCGCTCTTCTCTGTATATACGCGCGCGCGCGCCTGTATATCCAGCGACGATATCGCCTCTTCTCCTGGAAAAGAGCTGCATATATATTTGTATGTACGAGCGGGGGGATGAAATGCCTATTAGATTTTTCCTGTGTGGTTGTTATTACGTTTTGCGATATGGTTATTTATCGTCGGTGCAGAATGCGGCTTTAATTGAAAGGAGCTCCGACGAAAAATTAAACGGGCGATTGTTGGCGAATCGATCTTGCTCGAGTGGCCCGATGTAATTTATTTAGTGAGGTAGCTCATTGAGCTGATTAAAGTGCGTGCCTTGGAGAATGATTTAATTATTTTGAGCTCGTGATGGTCTTGTTGAAAAGAATTGCGCGGAAGGGGAGAGATGGTTTTTAATTCAATAAAGCTGGGATAGTTGAAGATTAAGTGAAAAAGCGCTGCTGGAGTCGAGATGGGTATAAAAACATCATTGCCGATTATCGTCGCAATGGAGCTATTAAGTTTTTCATCATATTTTTAACGGTACTGCTGTAGCCGTAATGTCCAATGTAACACCGTGATAACGTCCGCATAATCGTTTAGCTCGATAAAAAGAGGTATAAATTTCATTTTAACGAATTCCAAATACCAATTCAATGTTGAATCAGATCTATTTTTAGCGGCAGCACGTGTGTTGTATCGTGTTACGCTAATTCTATTTGCGTATATTTTGACCGCAAATGATCGTTTTCGTAAATGTCTACGTAATTCGGTGAAAAAATTAAAATTAATCGATGAAAAAGGTAAATTATAGTAGGAAGAAATTGATATAAGCCGAGCGAGCAGCAGCACGTACAAAAGTGTTTTGAGAATCAGTAAGGAATAGCATTCCTGGTATTTGATTAGAAAAATGTGCATGGGAAATGGCCGCTCAGTAGAATAAGTCCGGCATGGCAAGACACACGATACGCAATTAACATTTTCTCAGATCCAAAGTCAATGGCGTTTTTCTTGAACTTTCCCAAGGGCATTAGATACACTGATCAGAATCTCAGAGTGGATATAGTATTCTAGATCGTTCGAGTTCCTTTTTGTGGTCGGACACCCTACACCTTCCTATTCGGTCTTTTTAACCTTCTCGCGTATCTCTATCGATCGGTATTTCTAGAGCTAAAAGGACTGCGTTTATCCATAAGGTGTAAAGCAGGTGTAAAATTCTTCAGAGATATATCATCACGCTTTCGTTCTGCTCTCTTTGTTCCTCTCTCCCTCTCTATGTTTCTTTCTCCGGCTTTTATCCAGACTAGATATACTAAAAGCTGTTGAGTCGTAAGTTCATAGTTGTTCTAATCTAATCTCCATGAAACTTTCAGTATTCATCTATAAAATTCTATCACAATCTAATCCTAAGCTAAACTATAATTACACATCATCGAGTTGTTTAATTGAACCTAAACCTCTTAGCTATACCATAAACAGCATACTAACCAAACAAACCATCCAGCCTCTCTCTCTCTCTCACACACCCTCAAACCCCATCCTATCCCCACAAGCAACGCGACACTCTCCTCTCTAAGCGCTCGCAGAGTCGTCGTCGCCGTCGTCGTCGGTAGCTCGACTCTCCTTTTCCTCCACTCTCTTATGCTTACGCGCGCGACGACGACTCCTCTCCTCTTTCCTTCTCTCTCTCTTACTCTCTCTCTCTCTCTTCTTTCGCTCGCTCGTTCGCCGGCTCGGTTGCGCGCTTGCGCTCGGTTCTTGCCACTCCCTCAGGGGGCCTCCGCGATCCGGCGCAGCCGCGTGCTCGACTAGTAGCCGATCGTCGGCCGCGCTACTCGGCGGTGTGTGTGCGAGCTCGCGCGCGCGTGGTACCACACTCTCTTTCTCTCTCTCCCGCTCTTTCTCTCTTCGACTCGCTCTCTTCTTGCTCCCGTGGCGCATCGGACGATACTCGTCGCGAGGCCGGTTAGAGTGCGCTTACCTCGAGCTCTGGACAGAAGGATTGCATTGTGGAGAAGATTTTCCTGGACTTGCTGCTGCTCTTCTTTTTTGAGGCGATTGCTTTAGAACGGGCCTGAGCGGAGCTTTAGAGCCTGGAGAACGTGGATGAGGGACAGATCGAGCTGTGGAGAAGAGTTACAGGTAGGATGGATTTTTCTTTTTGAGATTGGCTTTACCGAGGGTGGCTTTAGTGCTGGATTGGGCTTTGAGCCGTTGGGAATAAATTGGTGGATAGCTCGGTTAGAGGAATGAGCTCAAGTGTTTTAGCTATGTTTCTGAGTCAATATTACTTTTGCTATATAAGTAGTAACGACTTTTTCAGACATAATTTATTGTTTGTAATAGGCGTTAAAAATTAAAGTTAAAAAACTAAGTAAGACAGATCTCTAAAATATTTAGTTTTCTCACATATAAAAAATATAATTTATTAGTTACCAAAAATTTTCAGCTTTTAGGCGTTATACATTATATTTTAATAAATCATTCATTTAAAAATCATAAATTATCAAATATCAAAATCCTCCAAGAAACATTCGTCAGTTCAGCAAAAACCTATAAAGCCAAAGCCCATCTAATTCCGGAAAGCAAAGTTTAGTCTCCGCGCATTTACGAGCAGCAGACCCATATCGATAAAGAGCGCTCCGATTTCTTTCTCCTCATCCCCTAAAAGCCCATAAAAATCGGCTGCACAACAGCCACAAAAATTACACGAGCAAACAGCCGTAAATTTTCTCGAACAAATCAATGACAAAACGGCTCCTCTCCCAAAGAAGCCAGTCTACCCGTTCGCGCCTTGTACATAACCTTCGACGAATCGGCACGCGCGCGGCCACCGATTAGCATTTTAAATATCCCGATCCGCATTTTTCGCCTCGCTCAAGCGAGGAAAAGTACGTATAGAAACCGAAGCCGGCGAAAATCTGAATTTCATCGACAGAACCGCGTGTGGCGCTCCATATACATAGAGCCGCGTTTACGCGTATTTTCTCACGTGACACTATCATTGTCGCGCCGCTCGTTACATTGTGCCGCTCGCGTCTGCGCGCGGACTCGCGAACACATATATACTTAGATAAGAGCCGAGCCGAGCGGCTGTTTCGTCAGGTTCGCTTTTTTTCTTCTTCTTTCGACTCGGTTTACGCAAATTCCTGATGAATTATTATCGCCGGCGAGCCGGTCGATTGTGCACGTATGTAGGGGCGAGGGACGAAGTTACATTTGTCGGCGCCGATAGCGGATCGTTGATCCGCGCGGAGAGGCGAAAGCGGCTTTTTGAATGAAAGATCGAGCGGATTTTCATGTGGATTGATTACACAAGGGCGGTGTTTTGCAAGACTGTTTTAGCGCTGGAAAAATTGATTTAATAATTAATATAAGTGAATTAATTTAGCATAAATTAATGTTATATTCGAATAATTTTCTCTTATCGTTAAAAGTATGTCATCTCTCGGCTAATATTAATAAATGATTTAGTATTAATCAAGAGCGGTATGCTTGATTTCCCTCATAAAATAGAAAAATACTTAATCGTGTCTCATTAATACACAATAAAAATCAATAAAAATAATAGTCTCATTAATAATAAAATTAACAACCGCGTTATCATTGCAACCCTTTCTTTTCTTCACGCATCAACTAATCATCTTCCTCCTCGTAAAAAAAAAATTTATCCGAGTAACATCACCATCTCCAACTTTAGCATCACACCTAAACCGTAACGTGAAAGTATCACTAAACTCGATCTCTGAAAAATCCTCATATCACAAGATTACTCATATTTTCAATAAACACTCGCGAGCAGGCAAAACTCGAGGATGAAAATCTATAATAAGAAGAACGCTTCGCTGGGGGTAGCGCTTATGCATCAGCTCTCTCGTCCAACAAAGACAGCGGCGTATAAAGAAAAGCATGTAGACGGCGTGTAAGTACAGCGCGATTTATAATAAAGGAGCCGCGTGCGAGTGCGCCGGTGCTGTTGGCCAATAGGCAAAAAGCGCCGAGTCTGCTGGCAGCACGCGTGATTTGACGTCTTTGTCTGTGCATGCGAGCGTCTCTGTGTGTACGTTTGGATCATCCTTAGTTGCACTTTTTTTCACTCTCTTTTCCACTTGAACTGCAGTATATGGTGGAGCGACGTTGTCAGCGATTACCGAGCGCGTCGAGGCGGCTAGCTCGCGGATGCATCGAGGCCACGAGGCTTAAAGCTCCTTAAATTTCGATGCGAATTTTTGGGAATTACGCTTTTTTATTTTCTTTTCTTTGCATTTTTTTCCTTGGAAAAATGTATTTTGACTTTCGCTTGGATAAGTTCGTTTGATGGATTTATTTCGCGGCACGACTCAATAAATTTTATTATTTTAACATGCGCCGATTTGTTGACAGCCGGATAAACACGCGGCCGTTAGCATACTGAATTTTGAATTTGCAATCGATTTCTGGAAAACAGTAGCTGCCGCAGAGATAAATATTTGAATACAAATCGAATATGTAATACATTACGTGTGGGGTGCACGCGTATGTATATATATATATATACGCGCTCGAGGCGATAAAAGGCCCCTTTTTTCTCATTACGGCTTGTCCATCCCGACGTTTCCTGATAAAATTTTTGTTATCGCGAGCAAATTCTTCGGCTGAATTTGAGACGCCCGCGAGTAAAGCATGGTCATTAACACACGTTGTTCCGCTACCGTACGTACTTTCATTTATGCACAGGCCTGGGAGGCAAACTGTATTGCCGCCGATTAAGAAACGTTCGTTTCGAGTAAAAGGATAAGATAGCGCTGGGGCTGGAATGTTTAAATAATTACGACTGTTTACGTGCTTGTAACAAGTTTAATTTGTTAGCTGCGGACCTTTAAAGGATAAAAATACACATTGATTATTCACTTTATTAGCGAGTTCTGCAATGATATTCCAGTTCTGACACTTGACACTGACTAAACGGAAACGGAAGACATCGATACTTGCGGCTTCCAAATTTTTACATCTGTTCCACTTACACGTGGGCCGCGCTTATACAAGTAACCATTGTAATAACGAACTACTTCATCGCATGATAATCCATAAACATATAATCTACAGTTATTCATACACAAAACCATAGTAAAAAACTTTCCAACCCACCCGCATACATCAAAACCTCTTAAAAAAAAAAAAAAAAAACCCGCTTCCCAATCACCATCACCAAACTAACACCTCGCAATTACCATACAGTCAAATTTCCATCTCCGAGCCAGCAAGCAACTCCTCTCGATTACAATTCTGAAATTTCGCACGTCAATATCCCAGAAGCGAGCGACGCCCCTTTCGTTTTTCGCCGGCCGCACATAACACACATACGGCTGCGCGCGCGAGCGAGGAAACCGCACGAGCGTGTATATATCGCGGCTCGCTCGCGCGGTTAATCGCTTAATTCAATTGGCGGTTCGCTTATTAATTCGAGCGTCGACGGCGCCGGCTCTCTCTCATTGCCTGCGTATATACATATACGTATACTTGTTTTCTATACGCGCGCACTGCATCGTTGAATTACACGCTAGGCACTCTTATACGCACTACCTGCTTGTTAAGTACTTGCATTACGAGCTAAAAGGCTCTTATTAACGATACGAGGTGATTACTGAATATTCGAGCTTCTCTTTTGCTGAGAAAGAGGGAGAGTTATTGTTGCGCGCTGCGGCGGTCTGGGCGAGCGATTTTTTTGGCTGGTAATTGGGTTTTACATGAGCTCATCTGGATTTTAGATGGGTAAGCTGGCTTCGCGTGTTGTGCTGATGAAATTAAACCTTTTACACTATTTTTAAACTTCTCAAAAAAGTTGACGGAAAAAATTTTTCATATAACGTCGAAAGCCTGCGATTAGCCGTTTTGATTCCGTACAAACACATACGGAAGTCGCTCAGCCCCTTTCGTAAATCTCTCATCACGCGCGAAGAATCCGGCTCCGCTAAAGATCCAAAAAAATGATCTAAAGAAAATCTAGTAAAAGAAAGGTCGAGCCGCGCGTATAGAGTTTTGACAGCAACGACCGGGGCGTATAAAGCTAACCGCCTCCATGGAGGCGCGCGACTCCTTTTCTCTCTCTCCCTCCCGCAAAATTATTGTCCGCGCGGGCATAAATCCGTCGCTCTCGCTCAGGAGCCGCTTAAGAGCCCAGGCCCTTGCTCGCAACGGGGCCTGCTTTTTGTCTCAATTTCACGCTTCTTAGCGCGCGTAATGAGGAGGGGCAAAAAGGAGCCGTCGACGCTCTCTCCTTTCTTCTTTGTCCTCGCGTGGGCGCTGCCTTTTTATACATACACGCGCGGGCGGCTTGTATCAATTGATAATATAGTTAGCTATATATAGAAGCCGGCGCGCTGTGCTAACAATGAGCATTGTGTATGTATAGGTAAGCGGGAGACGATAAGTCGGCAAGTTTGCCGGAAGCTGCCTGGCTTTTCTTTTGGAAAATGTTTTTCTTACGAGGCAAGAGCGAGCTTTTCGCGGAAGGACTCGGAGATATTCTTCTGATGCAGGCGAGGCGGACTTTTGCCCGCTTGACTGTATGTGTATGTATAAAAGGGGAATCACGGAAGTAGCCGGGCAAGTGAATGCCGTCGTGTGCGCGCGTGCATATGAGCCTGCCTTTACCTTGTTGCAGTTTTTATAGATCGAATGTTAAGATTGCACTTTTAAGTGCCGATGATATTCCGGGGAAAAATATGCAGACCGTAGGAATTTCGCGAATTTCAATCGCAAGAGATAAGGCTGTAGTTTGGTTTATCGGAAAAATGCGAATTTTTGCGGAAAAATGAGCCATTGGATTGATGGTTTTAGTAGCTAGACGTGGAGGTATTGAGTACCGGTTGCCAATTTAATAACATATGTTCTCGCTCCAATAAAATGTATTAAGTTTCAGTGAGTATATCCACAATGTTTACGAAAAAAAGACACGCTCGGCTTGAAAAAGTTTTATTTCCAAGTAATTTTAACGAGGTCGTAAAGTTCTGAAATATATTCTCACTTTGAGCAGCCGAAAAACCATAACTTAAATTAACTCGCGACAAAAAGCCGCAACTGTATCACGAGCAAACACATGAATTTCCAAAAACAAACAGAGCGGCTCGCACGAGACAATGCAGAGCCCGATTTATGCATCGTAACTGTCCGATGTAAAGTAAATACGCAGCGCGTCAGCGCGGAAAAACGTGCTCGCAGCGGATGAAAAAATAAAACGCGAAGCGCAGTTTCGATTTCAAGTGCGCGGCGAAATAAAAGAAATCCAGCCCCCATTGTCCGGCAACAATGAGGAATCAGCCTCGCGAATTCCAGTATATGCGCAAGTATTACGCATCGAGCGCAGAAAGAAAAGAGAAAAATGATAAATAAATAAGAGATGAAAAGAAACCAGCGCACAATGCACACAAACAAACGCATCTAGTCGCGAATTATGAAATCAGTGTGCGCGCTTGCGCTGTTTTCCGAGCCTTAGAAGGCAGAAGCTTCGGCTTTTAATGCCTTCCGCGGAGCTCGCGCGATAATCATCGGAATTATCGAATTAAAGCCGGCCTTGGAGCCTGGCTCTCTTTCTCTTTCGGATCTCCTTCTTTCTCTTTCAGCTCGCCGCCTCGAGTTAACAATCGAAGGATATAAGGAGCGACGCCGATCGGCCGTTTATCTCTTTACTCCTTGCGTATATGGATAAATAAGCTCGGCGATCTTGACACTCGGTGCACTTACTTGGCTAAACGGACGCCATTAACGGCGCGTAATTGACGTTAGGAAAAATAAAGTATAAGCGCCGAGGCACGATAACAAACAATGAGCGGAGCGAGATAGCGTTTAGAGATAATTAGCGCTGATTGGTTCTAGGTAGCGCCGCATACAATTGTTTTTTCCCAAAATCGCGAGGGGATATATATATAGTTGAAGCGAGAGAAAAATTGCGATGCTCGCGCGAGCTGCGCATGTGTGTGAGTGCGTGTTTGGCTAGTAAATCATGCTGCCAAGGGCTGATAATGTATTTTTCTTGGTTAATGTATTACTTCTGTTGAGCTGGAGTCGGGAAAACGTCAGGCTGAATAATGACTAGGAAAAAAAAATTGTAATCTTTTTCACGCGCTCTCCCAGCGCCGGAGATAACAAAGAGACTTTTCCTTGGCATTGCGGCGAAGTAATTATCGTGCGTTCGGAGATTTTTTTCTGGGATAAACAATTTTTATTGGAAACGAATGGCTTATTTTATTATTCCGACGAGATTTGAAAATTATAATCGTTTTTAATACTGCGCGATTATTATTGCATTAGTTTGAAAGCGCGGTAATAAAATTGATAATAGGAATTTTATCGCTACATTAGACTATGAAATAAAAAAAATATTTTCGTTACTTCAGAAGTATTTTATGCTTGTAATAAAATGTGTCTTCTCACGTATAAATCATTAGCAAGATCTCGAGAATTTCCTGCGTTTAGAATAAAAAGCGTCAAAGGGGCCCTGAAACGACGCTTAAAGCCACTTTCAAATCTTTTTTTTTTCCACGGTAATGCATACCATTATCGCTATAATTTAACTTTACAGATAAGCCCGATATATCCATTGTACTCAAACACCGCAACGCTCGTGCAGATATAGTTATATTTCAATTTTATGGATTTGCCCGCTACACTTTGTTGCAATAAACAACGGCGCTCCGCTTGTAATTCTCTTTTATTGATTAACACGTTACTTTGTTCGAGCGCCGCTCTTGGCTTTAGTTATAATTCAACTTTATGAATACAAGCATTAACGGCGCCACTTTGTTCTAATTCTAAAAGCCAGAGTCCTTGGCCGGCCCCAGAGAGCAGTTCGGCCGCATCGAAAGCTCGTAAATCTATTCTCGCGCTTCTAAGTCGCGATAGCGACAGATAATTTTTTTTCTCCTGCGCAAACCCGACGGATACACGCCTGCCAAGTCGAGAGAGCGACTCGCTTTGTCTCGCGCGGCTAATGCAAATGAGGCACTTTTTTTTTGTCCAGACCACATGTACAGATTTATACAACGGCGCGGTCGTTAGCTTATTGCTCGGTATATGCGAAGCGCCTGAGTAAAGCTACTTTTAGAGCATTAATTATTGGCGATTCATCGGCGCTTTTGCGACGAGCTTTCACTCGTAACGGCGACAGGTAATCGCCGTAAAAAAGGATTAATGAGCGGCTAATACACACCGCGTTTCTAATGATAATAGTAAAGAAAGCCAAAGACTCGGCGGGAGCGACTCTTTTCCAGTCTGCGCGTATTAGCATCATCATGCCGCGTGCGACTCTCCGCTCATGTTTATGCAGTCATTAATAATTTTTTTCTTCTCTACCCTGGCACTGCCGCTGTCCGTCAATTATTCGAATTCCGCGTTGAGAAAAAGGAAGTTTCCTCGTTTACGCGCGCGCACACACGCATACCTGGAAAAGCGGAGACGTGAGTAACGAGCGGCGCGAATCTGCAGCGACTTTTTCAAACACCACATTTTAAAAAAACAATGCACGTTTTTTCCTATACGCTTCCACGAAAGTCCGTAAACCGCCAAAGTGTATACCTCCGACAAAAAAGCACCGCTTCTCGTACACAAAAAAAAAAAAAAAAAGAAAAACATCCTGCTTCATTGAGCCGCTCTTTGTGAATGGACTGGCAGCGCTTTTCCCGCACTCTCTCGGCTTTTACGACTATATACGGGCCCCGATGATTTACGTCGCGTAATAGCGCCGGATCGATCGATGCGTGCGCCAAGCGGCCCAAGATAAAAGCGGCTCTCTGCTCGGCCCTTTGTTTCGCGCGACGTTTACATAATGAACCAGATCGCGCCGGCCGATAACGCGCTTATGATCTCGGCTTGAGATTGACGATTGACGGACGATTGACTGACGTGTGCGCCGCGCTTGAATGGACCCGCTGCAGGGATTTTTTTGTCACGAGTATTTTTGCTGGCTGAGTGGTATGAGGCGCGTGATGAAATTCGCGCGTTGAGTTGCCGGTTTATTTAGTCTGGAGGGTGGACTGGTTTGCTTCTTATGGTTGGTCCTTTGAGAAAGTGCGATTAGATCGGATGCAGATGGAGGGAGATATTTTTGTTTTAGCGGGGATGGAGCGCAGAGGGTGTTGAGCTCTGAGTGTTTGGCGGATTGACAAGCTTGTTGATTGTGGGGGCTCGGAAAGTTTATGCGAACATGTGTGTTTTGACAATTTTTGCGATTGCTTGTCGCACATTCTTTGAGTGATTGAATAGGAGTTTTTGGGGTGATTTCAAAAGGAAAAATCTTGTTTAAGGAAAGTGAATGTTTTTTATAAAATAAAGTTAAAATGATTTTGGAAAATTCTGTCTGTTTAAGTTTTTATTTTTAGCAATCACAATCAGTCGCTTTCACTGTCTCCAACACATGACACTATTATAAAAGAAATGAATAAAAAAATTTGAGATTAAAAAAGTATAAATATTTCAACTCTCTTCTCGATAAAGCATCACGTCGTAAGACTTCCAGAGTTCACAAATTTGCCATACGCGATCGTAAAAAAAGCATTTAGCGATTATTACAATCTTATTTACTAAAAATACGAACTGTTACGTGAGAGATGACAGAGTCTGATCTTTTTCTCGCATGCCGCATTCTACACGCTGGCTTTTTTTACGCGATCTCGTCTTTTTATCTTACTGGAGCTTATCCCTGTTTGCGTGCTCCTCGTGTCAATTACTCGGCGGCCTTTTCATATATTTTTAATTCAGCTGCGCAAGATTAATCGCTCGCCATAGAAAATCAAAATGTTGATAAGTCATCTCTTGAAATGAGCTGCTTTACATTTCACTTTCCTCAGGCGTATTTTATAGAAACCATTTCAAGCAGCTTTCTTCGCTTTAATAAATTAATTAATACAAAAATAAAGCTTTAAACTAAATTGCACGTGTTCCAAAATCTACGGAATCATTCGGACCGTGTAATTTATCAAGCAACATCTCCGAGAGCGAAGCGTCTATTAATACACAGCTCATTTCTCCCATCTGAAATGAGTTTATCAATCACATACTTCTCCATCGGCTCGCTCCTCAATGCCTGCAGTCAGGCTTTATTTATAGAAAAGCCCTTAGCTCTCTGTCAAGCTTCGATCGAGAGCCACTGCGCAGGGAAAGAGAAAGAGAAAGAGAAAGAGAGAAAGCCAGGCGGGCCGATAAAGCGGGCAACGAGAGAAATAAAAGCGCGAGCTTGGCGCGGCCGCGTTAACGAGTATTTAAATCCCGAAGCTCGTATATATGATGCACCTCGTTTTCTGCGCGCTCGCGCCCTTCCGCTTGATTCGCGACGTCAAAACGGCTTAGCAGACTTTATAATTGCCTCGGCCGCCGCGGCGAACCTCTCTGTGTACGTGTATATTTCAGCTTTCTTGTTCATCGCGCTTTCTTAGCTCTCGTTTAAGGGGGGGCCTGCGGAGATGGGGTTTCTGCACGCTCGGCTTCTTGTACGATCTTTTTTATGCCCGCGCTTTTGGATCACGGTCATCGCTTGATGGCTTTCTCGAAGTCATTTTCTCTTGGCTATGGGTTTGATTTTATTTTTCTTTGGGGTGCTTTTCGACTTTTGGACTTGTTGTGCCGTGTGAAAGTGAAAATGGGTTGACCTTTTCACGTGAAAATGATGCTCTTAGAGAGATACGGAATGACTGTTCTGCTCTGATAAAATTTAATATTGATGAAGAAAATAAACTTATCGTTCTTGCTTTTGCTTTAGTTTTAATAAATGTATAACTGATTTATTTTTCTAATATTTAATAAACTAAATAAAATTTTTATAATTTTATATTTTTTGTCAAATTAAACATTAATCCACAATAATGGAGATTGTTTCAAATATTTAAACTTTAAAAAACAAATTATATCGGAGGGTAAAACTTGTGTTTAGCGTTACCACGTACTGACGTGCAGCTTACCTTTCATTTAGCACCTCCGATACAAATTCTTTATACACGCGATTATCTTTGAAAACATATAGGTTAATAGCCATAATTACATGTACGATCGCGCGTAACCATATACACAACTGCACGCTATACCAAAACTCACTTTCCGCACATTAGCCGATCCCGAGAAAAGCCAATTATTTTTCCCAGCTCCAGAACAGTAACTACCCAGCCTATATATCTTCATTAAAACAAGCTTCTTAAAAACGATCTATCTCACGCGTGACGATTGCAAATCACCTATTATATCTTACCCAGAACAAACCGAGATTCCAGATCATTGCTATTATCTCCACTTATATTATCCCGTTCATTAAATCACACTGCACTCACAAATATACACACACAGATTTGAAAGCTCCTCCAGAGAAACTAGCCGTAGCAGCAGAACCGCGAAATCCATCTCTTCAAACCGAGCACCCAACCAGCGCGTAATACCTACCATCCAGCATTTTTACTCGGCTGCATACATCAACGGGGCTCGGCCCCGCGCGTATCGTTGTCATTGGACTTGCCGATATAAATACTTCGCGATACCGCGACTTATGCATTATTAATAAGCGCGTGCTCGCGGCGCGTACACGCATTAACGAGCTGCTGCTGCCGCACTTGTCGCCCATATACATATATATATAGACGTATATAGCTACCCGAGAAACGCACTCTCGTAATAAGCGAGGGAAGCTCGCCTCCGCGCGGCGTTGCGCAACTCTGCGGTAACGAATCGGCCATTAAGTAATGACGGAAGGATGCGCGCCCGCTATTACAACGGCCCGAGGCGCCGTCTACCTGATGGATCGCTTTTATCGAGGAAGCCGCGTATAGGAAGGCAGGAGACACTCGCAAGAGCTTAAACTTTATGGCTCGAAGATGCTGCTTATGATGATAGGGGAGAGCGATTTTGAATTTCTGATGTGTGGGAATCGAGGTGTGAATCGATATGCGATTTCGCTCGATCGTAAAAGGATAGGGTTAATAAGTATATGCGCAAAAATAGCAGCAGTTCCTTTGCGAAATGGAGCGCGAGTAACCTTGGAGCCGAAGAGCTATGTGGATAATCGAGCGCGATCGGAAATTCGAGTAGTATATAATTATAAGGATCCGATGCTATTCCGTGTTCATATTGGCAGAGCTGCGAGTTTATTTTCGCGGATTGAGAAAGAGCGATAAATTAGAGAGGATAAGGCGGCTTTGAACAATGTTAAAGTTTCGCTAGATCGGATAGCATAAATTTCGGGCTAAGGTTTACTTTGCCGAGCTGCGTAAATAATCCAGCTCTAGCAATTCAGCGCCACGGGCGCATACGCAGCGAGACTAGTTCCGACTATTTTCTACTTCGACTACGTTATACGCCCTATATATACCTCATATCCATTCAAATCCGCGCGACCTTTAACTGCACTTTTACGGCTCTTGCGCGCCCATAAAGACACTTTATTCCCCTAGCGGTCCTCGCGCATAAATATGATAATCCCGCGTCTTATAACAGTAAAAATTCTACTCCCCGAAATTCTACCTCGCCTTTAAAAGCAACAATTCGAGACGGAGGCGAGTTTGTTTGAAAGCACTCGATGCGCTGCTTTGATACAGATAAAGCTCGGCGCTTCAAAGGGCCGGCTCTTTGCTTCCGCACGTGCGCGCTGCTGTAGACGCCGCGAACATCATGATCGACTCGCTGCCGGCGTATATAGTCTCGCCGAGAGCGCGACGAGAATAGTCTGACCTAGACCTCGCGCGTGAGCGGCGCAAGTCCATCGGCCGCTAAAAACTCAACGAGCGCGATTGTAAGTCGGCTCCGGTGATGTTTCAGGCGTTTGTGAGGAGGGATTGGGGCGACGGATTGTTGGGCGGATTTTGGATTTTTTTTTTTTTTTTTTTTACTTTTTTATGATTGGTGTTGGGGAAGGACTGAATATTAATGGGAGGTTGAGAATTCCAGAAAATTTATTTGAATAGTAGTTTGTATAAATATTGTTATTAATAATATAATAAACTTTCTTAATTATATTTAATTATTCTAAAATATTTAAATAAAATTAAAATTACATTTTTTATTTAACTATGAATTTATTCCAAAACAGATTTATTAAATATAGGAAATACTTTTGTCATATTCAATAGATTAGAACCGGTCCTAAATGGGTGCTACAAGTTTTCATTTTGGGCACATTTTTATGTTCTTTGTATCAAAATAAAAGAATCTACATTCGGCTGTTGTAAAGCAAAAACGGTAAAAAGGTGACGTGATTTACCGAACATGCCTGTAGAACGAAAATGCTAATATTCAACCTTATGAACAAATTTACATGTTGTTTTACGCGCTGATTGATCAAAAATTCAGAAGCATACTAATTTTAAGAATGATGTAGCCGATTGAGTACAGTAAAATTCTTGACAAATTTTTAATTATCGGTTAAAACTTCCTACATGATTTTTGAAAATATCACTTACAACTCTATTAAGATTTTTTTTTTTAAGTATAAAATATTTTATCTGACTCTTTTACTTCATTTCTTTATTTTTTTGTTTTTTGAAAGCAACTAAAAAGCACTTGATGAATTGCAATTTATTTAATTAAGCACCTTCCACAATAATAAATTTAATTTTCGACGCATTCCGCAGAACCAACATTTTAATCAATGAAACGTTTCGAAAAGTCCTTCGTCACGATAAAAAGGCTAGATAAAGACGATATGATCAAAATAATGATTCAATTGAACGTCAATTTGTTGACTTACGACTACTGTTGTGAAAGTGCACAATTATTGAATTAAGCTTCCAATCGCTTTAAAGCAACATTAATACACGTCAAAACAATACGGAGCGCGCAGCTGCGGAATTCTATTTGCACGATCTCTCGAGCCGGCAAATGATCTTGAATCGATCTAAGAAATGTGAATGCGCGCTTTTTCGCAAGCGCACGCGCTTGTCTCCGTCGTTCCATTCTCTATAAATAATCAGCCAGATCTCGAGGCGCGAGTAAACATTTTGTTTACCCTGCCTTTGTGTAATTTGAATTTTTTCAAAGGCATTAAAATTTAAAAGTATAGATGTAACCAGCTAAAAGAACATTTTTTTCTTTGAAAATAAAAAATATAAAAAACCCATAATAATGATTTAGAGCTGACATTATAATACATATACAGGTACAATTATTTTAAAAATCTTAATAATGCTTTATACGGACTATTTATAAAACCAGCGCGTCTCTTTAGAATCCTATAAATAGCTTTGCATACACACACACACACACACACCAGCCGCGGCGGACCGCGCGGACCTGCGCCTACATTTGCATTCGAAGCGTTCTCGGAACTTTTAATTAAATCACTTTTTTTATGAATCGAAGTATTCAAGATTCGCGTTCATAAATCTTTCATAAGCCAGCAGCAACCCTCTTAGCCTTCCGTCCCGCGTTCTTACCGGTCTTAAAGGGCTCTCTACAAAAACAATACCTACACAACCAGCCTCTCGCAAATCTATTGCTCTCGAAATTCCGAAATAAATCCGCCGATAAAAGCGCATTACTATACATATAGCCAGCGGGCCATTAAAACGCGCGGCTTAATAATAGACCGAGGACAATATGGAATTCGAAAGCTCGCCGAGAGGTCCTCTCCGTCGTCGTCTATATGCAAATCCGATGCAGCTTGCGAGCTTTACGGGCGAGAAAAAGGCTTGCGTCATATCTAGCGTAGTGGCATAAAGACGATAAAATAAACGCGAGCGAAAAGTCGAGTGGCCGCTCTTGTGTGTGGGATAGCTGATAGAGCCGATCGGTTGTCGTTGCATATACACAGCGCTTGCGTGAGAGAGGGCATTTTTTCATGAGTGGATGATGCGTTGGATTAGACGTGGCTTTTGACGGCTCGGTACTTGAGCAGTTGATTTGGTTCGTGGGACTGTTTGTTTTTGAGGAAATGAAGATTGTGGCAAATCGATGTGAGCCGGGCTTTGTCAATGGTATCGAATGAACAGTTACTTTATTTCAATTATACCATTATGCTTTTGTTTGAATGTAATTTTCTTTGCGATGGTTTATTCATAATGCTAAAATATAGCAATAGATGTTTTCGGTAAAATTTAAAAATGAAAAGGCAGCGTGTGTGGACACTTAACAAAGTAGTTATGCTGCATATCTCGCAATAGTAAGTTTTTCAATGTCGAAACGTGACAGTCGCGTAATCCATACGGAAAAAACACTCTAGATAAGTGTTTTCTTTTATCGAGGAAGTAACTCGCAAGAAATCATCAAAAACTATTTCGCATCAATTTAAACCAGTGCATAAAAAAATAAACAATACTAAACTGCAGCCAAAACGCAATCCAACAACAAGCATAAATAATATAACATTCCCACAAACCATCAATCAACACCGCTAAAAACATCGTTAAGCAGGCTCTAATCCACGCTGACAGAGAAAACACTCAACTTCTCTGTTCGCTATAGATTCCCAATAATCCGCACAAGAGTCCGGCGATGCCCTTTTGCCTGTAAAAAGCCCGATTCAATTAATCCGCGCCGCTATTAATCTTCATGCGCGCCGCGATTGGCAGCCGATTAAGCGCGTAATGCGAAATCTCGGCTCAATTATAACCGTCAGCGAGCTTATCTCTATCGTCCCGCTAAGCGAGAGCGCGGAAAAGTCCTCGCTAAGATATTACACGCGCGACAGACGAGCACAATGACAGTTAGACGCTCGGCTCGTTTCGAAGCGTATATAATGAATTCATTTCTGCGCCGAGTGAGCCTCGCTTTTTTTCGGTTCGGAGCTAGTGACGTAAACTGTATGTAGCGCGTTAGTTCTTTGTGTGGATGAGGCTGGAGATGGCTGATCTGTGAGCGGAGTTTTCAGGAGATTGAATCTTTTAATGTTGGGAGATAAGAGTTTTTTTTTCGTTTTCATTGGCGTGATGTGCTTTGCGAAGTGTGGTGTCGTTTTCGATAACGGTTGATCTCTTTTGTGTCAAGTGGTAAACTTAGTTTATGATTTAATTAGAAGATAAAAGCTAGATAGTCTAGCTCCCGAAAAAATTCTTATCTTGTGCATTCGTAAGCTGGATTTTAGAAGATAACATCAGATATTTTTTCGAAAAATTAAACGATTTCTATCAACCAACTATTTTTTATTAACTATTATAATAAAATTATTTAATTAATAAATTAAAAATATCTACTCGCTTGAAAAAGAAAAAAGAAAATCATGTTAAAAACTTTCATCTACAAGATAAATTCAAATATCTGTGAAAAATAAATCCAAATTAAATACTTGTTCAGCGGCTAACGAGCTTGTTCCTGCTACTTCGAAACGATCTTCGCAAAATTTATTTTATATAGTCGTTCTCCTCCCAAGCGAGGCCCACTTTTAAGAGCGATCCAGTATTTTTGGCCGCACCGTGCCATATTACAGCGGCACTTAATTAAACTAGAGCAGGTTAATTCGACGCTGCTTGCCCCATAAACATGATCAACTGTCAGCAGCCGGCTAAAGCATCACAATAATCTCGTCTGAAAAAAAGAGCTCCCAAATTCTTCAAAAGCAGCCAACTCCCTTCCCAATTATAAATCTCACTTAAGCGTATAATAATACAATCTCCGTAAATTTCAGATATACGCATAGTTAAGCTTAATCGGCTCTGCTCTGCCCACGCTCCGGGCTTGAACCACTGCCAGGGCGCAGGCGACGCGAGCGCTCTAGCATAACACTAGGAACCGCAAATGTTTAGCGACAAGTGCGTTCAAAAATAATCTTTGGCGCGGCCAGGTAAATACAGCCGATTACTCGCAGCGTCCTTCGCGAGTATCCGAATTCCGGTGCGGGATCGGCCGCGTGCTCGGCTCGCCTCGTGAATTCGAAATCGGATTTCATTCGTCATAGTAAGAGCCGCCGAGGGGAACGGACGAAGAAAAGAAGGAAGGAGAGAGAGAGAGAGAGAGAGAGAGAGAGAGAGAGAGAGTATGATGACAGACGCTTCTATGGAGTGGTATACATAATCGTCGTTTTTTCGGCTTTGGCTTCTCTTTCTCTGTCAGTCTCTAGCGATTTGTGATACTGTGCGGGCTATAAAAGTATTTGACCAGGCGCGGTGAAATTCTTTTTAGCTGGTTTTGAGAATGAATGTTTTGACGGAAAGGAAAAGTTAGTGGGCTGGAAAGAAGCGGATTGGGAGGAGAGCTTTTATCGCTTTCTTTATGACTGTATTATGTGAAAATTTTTTATTTTTATCGCGGGCTTCTCCATGTTTCTATGATTTATGGAAAATGTCTGCTTTTCGGAGACACGTGATGAAAATTTATTGAAAGTATTAAATTAATAAATAGTCAACTAATTACTTTGAATAATAGTTTTTACATACCTATTTCAAAATAACAATTTTCAAAATACCACGCTCGAATAAAAGACATTAATAAACCAAATTCCTTTTTTCACCAAACTCCCTAAAAAATATGCTGCATTAAAAAAAAAAAAAACTTTCAACGGTCAACGTATGCATACCTCGCTTAGATTCCATTCGATCCCCCATCTCTCTCTCGTCCATTCCTCCGGTGACTTGCGCTACGACTAGGCTCTCCTCACTGCTCACGATGAATTGTAAATCCGCGATTATCGTCTCCTCCTCGTGGATTGTTTCTCCCGACCGGCTGTGTACGCGTTTAATTCAGCGAGCGGACCGGCGGCGAGGATGAAAAATCGCCGATCGTTCCCAGAAGATTACGCGCGTGCCTCGGCGCGCAGGTAGGCATATCTTTTTTCAGAAGAAAAACGAGATTAAAACTCGCCCACGCCCCATTAGCCCGTACAAATCCTGTTTCTCCCATTTTTATTGTTTCGCCAGCTCTTTGGGAGAATAAAAGAGTAAGATAAAGGTTAGACGAATCGATCGATCAGCATAAGCACTCAATTTGGCATAATCTGGCTGGGTAATCTTGCGCTTATTTATTGAGTGAAAGAGTGTCATGCAGGAAGCTTTATTGTGAAGTCGCGGCCGCGCTAGCGGGCTCCTGTGATGTGGAATGCTGAGGATTGGATTCGGCTGCGCGCGGATCGAATTAATGCCGGGGATTAAGAATTTCGAGTCCGAGTTTTTAAAATATTTATAGTTTGCTGATTTACGGCTGATCTGGAATCGCGGTTGGACTATAAATTTGAGAGATACTTTTTTTCTTTTTAATGTGCCAGATTTTTTAAATCAATTTCTAGACTTGTGTTTAATAATAATGAAATTTTTCTCGTGTTAACAATGAAGCCGAGAGCGAACAATGGATTTGAAGGAAAAAGGGTTGTAAATTATATTTGACAGGCTGAATGCGGCATATGTCAGCTTCTAAGCTTCGGCGATCTAAAGAATTAGCTATGCTACGTCATTCTTTCGAGCTTTGTAGACATTTTATTTCTAAATGATGAATATCGTAGATATAAATTATATTTGTCGAAAACTTTTGCATGATTCTTTAAAAATTGAAGTAGTAAAATAATTCAAGGCTCACTGTCTTTAAAATATTTAATTTATGTAAACCTTAAATAAACTTTTACTGTGATGCTTCAGGGAACGTTTCAATAATTCAGCGACGGATGCACTATAAAAGTAAAAATTTTTATGCTCGAAACACCCAGTCACTTCTCGAGCGTAAAGAAAGTCAGCCTCCTGACAGCTAAATTTCTTCATTAAATTCACGGACCCGGACTTTGAATAATGCATTTTTTACGAGTAACGTTTATTTGGTCCTTCGTGATAAAATGACTGATCCTGAGAACGAAAATAAACTGAAGAGTCAAATTTTTCAACTTTTTTAGTTCATTAATTCAGAAATAAAAATTTTCATAGTTACTCGCAATTTTTCCTCCAAAACGCTTTCCCCAAAATCTTCAAAACTAACAATGAACCTTCATTAATTTCCTTCCATGAGTTTTTCATTCTGTCATCCCACGTCAATATCCCTCCTGAAAAATTCATTCCTCGTCCTCCGCACCTCCTAAATCCCAAAACCAATCAGTCCATCCATCGACTCCAACCTCACGCAACGAAGAGACCTCGTCATACATCTCTCTCACGCTTACTCTTGATTAATCGCTCGATCAGCGTAATCGCTCAATTTCCAGTACCATCCGCGCTCGCGCATCCTTCTATGGACACTATACACACTCGTTCCTGATTTCTCTCACCTTCTAAACGCCTGCACTCCTTCCTCTCTTTTTTCTCTGTCCATGCCGAGTAGCGCTTGTCTACTTAGCGTCGTACTCGCGCCTGTATATATACGAGCAGCTCGGGCGTAATTGCCGTGTAAATGCGAGGCGACGCGTCCAATTGGCGAAAGAGATGCGAGCGCGCGAGCCACGCAGACGGCTTTGTTGCCAAGCCGAGGATAATTCGCGTTTCGTGCGCTCGTTTTTCTTGCAAGCGCCCCGTGAGTTTAACGTTTTTTTCATCCTCGCTTTTTATCGTCCGTTCTTTGATTTTTATTTCGACTGTTTGCGCTATAGTTGACGGCTTTTATTGCGCGCCGTTAAACGCGAAGATGCATCGGCCCAGGCGCCTGTGGATGACGCTCTTTTGTGTTATGGACGCGAAAGTGGGGGTTGCGAGGTATTTTTCAATTTTCTGTTTTATTAGAGACAGATGTTGGCTTCCGACGAATTTTCAAAGTTATATTATTTTAAATATTCCCGGACTGCTCGTTCCATGAGCGGTTAGATTCCGAGAAAGCTTTTTGGCCGAGTGGCCCAATGCGATGCACTGCGGCTATTAAAAAGCGCTGTTGAGCGTAATATAATGGAGCGCTTTCCGTTCGTTATTTTACCCATTTCTCTGACATCGTTAAAACTTAGAAAATAATACATCGCTATTTTAATAACAGCCACTCTACAGAAAAGTAGCCGAAATATCAAACACCACTACACCGCAAGACCGATCAAAAATTCATAACGGCTCTCTATCTTTAGCTCCACAGTATAGACAAAGTCAAAAAAATAACGCTGTTTTCTGACAGCTCGTTACAGGCGTGCGCGCGCTCTCAGGCCCGCGCGAACGCGTTAACATCTATACGAGCCCGCGGCCAAAAAAACTCCAATACCCATACTGAATAACTCGCAAGAGTCACCAAGCGGATACACGCGCCTTTTTGTCGCCGCTCCTCAAGCTCGCTCCCTCACACAGCACTTCCTTTTTTTCCCCGCTCTTCTTCTCTCTCTCTCTCTCTCTCTCTCTCTCTCTCTCTCTCTCTCTCTCTCCTTTTTTTCTGGCCCTGCTCGTTTTATTCGCTCTTCAATTCGACCGCGAATGGCGCAAGAGGAGGTCATAAATATATACGCGCCGCGAGAAGTAAAAACGAGCCTCCGCGTGTACAGGCTCGAGCGATAAAGGGGCAATATTTTTCCCGGCTAGCCGGGGCTCTGTTTAGTAACAAATGGCCCGCGCGCACCTCGTTTTTTCTCGCTTACGCACTTGCTTGTCGGGGGGAAGGAAAAAAAACGCGCGATTTAATTGGCCAGAAGATGTACGCTTGGGGAGCCGCAAAGTTACAGATTGGCCCGATTTAAGCCGAGCTTTTGCCGACTCGATGTGTATGTGGAAAAGCTGTGGTTAATTACCGAGCGCTGACTTTTTTTTGTTCGGTTGGCTGTTTTGTACGAGGACCTGCGAAATTGAGCTGATTGAATTGGGTGTTTATGTTCGGATGGTGGCTGGTAATTTGCTTGGGAGTTTGTTAAATTTATGAGACTGATGATTCATTAAATAAAGATTTCTTTTTCCTTTTGATTTTTAATATGGAACTTAAAGTCGGACAGAGCAGCGCACCTTTCGAGAGCTAAAAAAGGAATGTTGACTAATAATCATGATAGGCTAATTTTTTGGCAAATAAAATTAATTTTAGCGAAAAAAAATTAATTTACAAACCGAAGAAAAATTACTCACTTAAAGATTTTTACATTATTCAAAGATTACAAAATCACCTTGCTAAACTTCTCGTTAAATTTCTTCATCTCTCAAAAACGTCAAGTACCAATTTTTCATCTTAAAAAATATCCCCAAAAAAAAAGGCCCGCCCTCACTTCAAACATTTGACTCGCCCAATTATATTAAGCCCGCCACCGCCCACAAAAAGCAGTCCCGTTACATTCTCAGTAAACGCATTATGCGCGTCCGTTTTTGTTGCAGGACAGCAGCAACAGCAGCAGCAGCACCGCAAAAGCTCGTATCCTCCGCTAAGAAAGAAGAAAGCCAAGTGCCTCGCGGAGCCGAACTTCCATTTACATCCACCGCAGAAGAAGAGTGCCGAAAAAAGAGAAAAAGAAAAAGAGGAAGGATAAAATAAAGGAGAGCAACAAAGCGGAGAAAGGCACAAAGACGACGACGACAGGAAGAGGAACGAGCGTCGACGCACGAAATAAAAATCCATAAAAACGTCAGCCGAGCCCGTAAAGCAGCCACGAGTCCGCCCGATATCTCGAGCTGTAAAAACAATATCGTCCGAAAGCTCGCAGCGCGACAAAGGAAGCCACGCGGCCTTCGCCCGAGCGACTGTATTTTCAAGGATCCGAGCGTTACATATTCCAGGGCTGCTCTCTTTACGACTTCCCGATGGAAATTCAGCAAACTCAATGAGGATAGGGGAGAGGAAGCGATTGCTTTTCTGAAATCTCGTTGAAAGCTTTTCGGAGGATATTTCTGCGTGGCTTGGCGACGAAGGTTTTGCTTTTGGCTGGAGGTTGGAATATGGATAGCCGTGATTGTTGAGGTAACGATTGAGTCTTCTCTTTTATTGGCGTGTTTGTCAGATTTTTTCGGGAAAGTGATTTTACTTTTATTTTTCGAGAGATTTGTGAGAAAGTTTTTTTATTAAAGATTACTCTATTACCGCTAATTAAGAATATTAATTATAAAAGAGCACGTGTAATTAGCGCGAAATTTAATTACAAATAGACACATTATGAATCTCCGAGTCGTTTGAATAATGAGTCACAATTTCTAGGGTTACAGTAATTGACTCCGTTAATCTTGCAAATTGAAATTAATTTTTGACATTCTCATTAGTCGTCCGCATTAACATAATCAAATCTTACTTCGAGCAGTTAATTTAACCAAGCATAGACTCTTTGAATCTTCCTCCACTTAATCTACCCAACGAGCCGATTTAAAAATGCAAAATTCAAAAATCCCCAACCAAAATAAAAAAAAAAAAAATTCTCGTTAATCTTTCCGCGCATCGATCATTCTTTTTCAGCCTTTCTGCATTCCCGCGCATCCGCATCGTCACTCGGCGCACCGGCCTGTTTTACAAATCCCAAGCGGCACTTCTGTTCCCGCGCAAACAGCAGCAGCCAAAGAAGCGCAGGGACTAGAGGCATCCAAGAGAAGGAGACGCCAGCGTGTTATCGTCCTCATCGCATCCAGTCGCCCGCATGCGCGAGCCAACGCGGCGAGGATGATCCGTGGCGAGGCCGGCGCCCGATCGAGCCTAGCCGTCGCCGAGGGATTCGCTCGCCGGAGGTATTATTCAGATTTGCAGGCTAGATATTGAGTTGCTTGAAATTTCAGGGGGGAGAGCGTGAGAGGGCACGTTTGTTTCGTTGGGAGGATTTTTTTTTTTTAGAGGGGAGATTTTGGAGAGGAGCCGCGGAGACGAGACGGAGATTAGGCGAGCTCGGCGAGGCGCGTGATTTGCTCGGAGCTGCGGGAGACTGACTGGGTGCTTTTTATTTTGGGCTTTTTTTGGTTTTTGGTGGGAATGTCTGTAAGAGCTCTCTGTAGTGTTTTTCTTTAATGCTGGATTGTAACGAGTCGATCTGTAAAGTGTGCGCGAGGTAAAGAGCGGTTAGTGTGTCGTAATTTCTTTCTTTTTATCTAGTCGAGTCTAATCTTTCGAATCTTTGATTATAGGGCCTATTTATAATATTCTATTCGAGATATAGTAATTAAGAATTCTAATTATTCATCCAAGAGAAAATTTTATAAAAGCTGTAAGTAATTTTAATAAATTTATCATTCTTCCCCATAAGATGTATTAAAACCTGAAACAGAGAAGAAACAAAAAAAGTAAAATTCGGTACACCTTAAGCCCCCAGAGAACGAATCGGGCAGTCGAGTAAACATCAGGCCGTAATTCGTGCAACGATTCGTGTCCGCCGAACGTGAAAGCGAAGACGAGAAGCGAAGGAGAAGCCGCTAATGCTCATTGCCCTCTCCGAGCCGGAATTATATGGTCGGGACTCTCTGAAGAATTAATTCTCAAGATTTCAATTAAACGCGCGCGGGGGGGATAGATTCTTTCTTTTATTTTTGCCGGGGGAGCAAACTGGTAAGACACACTCCGGGGGGATCAATCATTACTGAGCCTTGATGCGCCCACAAACGCGAGATACGCCGAGAGCTCGACAAGCTGCAATTTAACCTGGCAATCAAAAGCGGATTAAGGGGTCACTAAAGTAGAAGTGGAATTTTGATTTGACGCTGCATACGCTCGGTTTTTTTTTTGCTTTTTTTCGTAATGGAGGGTTTAATTATGACGTTTTGCAGTTTTTTCAATGAGTTAATTTTTATTGAAATGTCGGATCTGTTTAATATTCTTATTAAAAACACGACACATAGTAGAGAAAATTTCCAAAGCGAAACCACCCAGCGAGCCTGCCTTTCCCCGCAACCCAAAACCATCCCAAAGCCCCATCCATCTCATCAATCAATCCCGCTCCAAAGCAACCCACATCGCGATCGCCAAGATCAAATGAAATTAATCAAGCCGCGCCGACTTCCGAAAATCCAAAAATAAATCGGCACGAGCTCGCGTCTGCCTCGAGTCGCGATCTTCTTATTGAAAGTGCCTATTCCCGGCTCGCTATCCAGCCCCTCTCTCTCTCTCTCTTACTTTACTCCCAAAGCCAACTCTCTAACCTTTCGATTTTGCTTGGATGTATGCTCAGGGGAGACACGTGAAGCGCGCGAGCGCCGGAGACTCGCCGTCGCCTGCCCCGAGAGAGAGAGAGTAAGAGAGCTGCTACGTCGTGCGAACTCCAGGAGCGAGTTGGAAGCGAGATGAGCAGCTGCGCTAGTCACAGGCTGGCCGAGGTGGCTGTGGGCCTGGCGATTCTTCTTCTGCTGGCCTTGCTGCTGGTGCTGTGGACTGGTAATACGGGCGTCTCGATTGCTGAGAGGAAGATCGGACGAAACGAGAGTGTTAAGCATGAGGCTACGGCCGGACAGGTCGTTTTCAATAGGGACCTGCTGCAGCTGACCGAACGATCTAACATTCAAAGTAAGTTTATTCGCTTTTGTTTTTTCAAGACTGAGGCTCTTGTGTGCAGTGGGCGATTATTTAAAATATTGGCTTGTTCTGCGATTTCTCAGTGGTTATATAGCTTTGCATTAGAGATACTCGCTTCTTTTCTGTTAACGTTTATTTGACAGGTTTTAATTGTAGAAATATTTTTCAATTAGCGATAAGAGACGTGTTAATTAAAAGACGAGAAACGCCGTTTACCGTCGTTGGAACCGTCGTCCTTTTTTGCATGAAGTGAGCTTCGAACAAGATAGGCGACTTCGTTTGCAAGAACGTAAAAAGAAAAAAAAGTAGTACGATACTTTAGTAGCTGGTAGTAACAAGCTTTCTAAACTACTCTCGGGTGCTCTGCCCGGCTGCTTAATAGCTTCGCGAGCCAGAAGAAATGTTAACTGGCTGGACGATAAATTTCCTGGCGACCAATTTATTAAAGCGAAATTAGTTATAATTGAACAAATTTATATTGTATATCAATTGTATATCAATGTTATGGTTGACATGGACTCGCCGGTTTCGCAACGCGGGGGATAGTCGAGGATAAAAATGAGAAATACGGCGTACAGTCGTAAAGATCGTGTAAATGAACGTTAGAAAGTTGTTGTATTTATGAAAGCATTAAGAAACCGAAATTTAATGAGAATTATTTTCTCCAATACAAAATAAACGTTAATAGGCCGGCTATTGAATTATACATGAATGATTTTATAAGCCCATTGTATCTGAATTTAAAGTGAGAAGTAATTACCCGGTTAACTTGCGCTGTTGCATAAGCCTTTTTACGGCCACTTTATTAAATCACTCGAGCTTTCAGCGTCTGGAAAACGCGTAAATGATGTTTTCATTATAAAAATCTTCCGAGAGAGTATTATATGTGATTCTTTTACCTGTTAGTCATTCTGTTGTCGTTAAATGCATTATTTAGAGCAGCTTACTGTTGGCGCTTGCCGCTGTTATTGTTATTTACGTGTAGCTTATATTCGTAGAATATTTCTTTCATCAGCAAATTCGACGTACCGATGCAAAAATTCATTTCGTAACCATTATTACCATTGCGAAATTCTCTCCGCAGCGCTCTCTGACTCAAGCAGAAATCTCACCTACAGATAATTTACAACGTCATAAAGTATCGCCAACTAAATTTTATCAATTAAAAATTCGCCAGGCAATTTACACCTCCCTTCCCCTCTAGCCTCCTCTATAAAACGTTACATTTAGAACATTCCACGTATATACAATCCCGCAAAATGACCATTTAAAGAACGCGAGCAGCCAAGCTAAACAATTATTCTCTAACCGCATATAATACTTAAGCCGCAACCCTCGAGCAATTATATACGTCCCATAGCCAGCCGCATACATTTCCTACCATATACGAGAGCAACCCTATCCCACTTTCGATCTCCGCTCAGCCAATTTCAGCGGCTGCACTGCAGCCCGAGCAACAAAGAGCCGGCTCGGAATCATCTCGTTGAACTCGGCGCAGGGTTATCTCCAACCCCGCTTCTACACCCACGCGAATTTTCATTCCCGGCTATCGCTCGTCGCCCATATATATACAACTCTCCGCAGCTCTACGTAGACGAGAATAGAAAAGATGCTCGCGCGAATCAAACCTGTTTGCTCGCTGCTCCTCGGAATAACCAGTTTTGCGCGGAAAAATCAGCTCCGTGTATATACAGGCGTGTATACAGGCCTGTATATTTTTAGTCGTCCGAGCTAGCGAGATAGTCGCGTGCGCGGCTTGGCTCCTTTCTTCCGCGCGCGCGCGCGCGTTAAACGCTTTTACTGCAAAGGGGCGCGAGAAAGCTGGGCCCGCGCGAGCCAATCTTGCGTTCAATTAAACAGAGGCGTGACGAATCAATTACCCGAGGGCCGGCGCACGACAGCCCGGCTATTATAATGCGGCTCGTGGGCCGCGCGCAACCACGACGGCTCTCGCTGCGGGATAATGCAGCTGTGCTTTGCTGCAGCCGAGGAGACTTTCTTTACTTGCGGGGAGTTTCTGTACTGCCGGAGACGATTAACGGAATTGCGGATTAGGTGCTGGGATATGAGAGTGTTGATGAGATTTTTTGGCAGGCCAAAGTCAGGCTTTGGGAGCTGAAGCTTCATAGGAAGTGCTGTTTTCATGCCCAAGTCGTGTGGCTGGAATTACGTCTAAGTAGATGCTTTCATGCATTCAGTCGTCAGTTAGGCGCTCGTTTAAAGCTCACGTTTTTTTCTAAACTTTCTCCAATAATCTTAAACTTTATAGAATCCTATAAGAAGCATTTAAACGACTCGAACTCCACTCTCAGTTTCAACATAATGACTTACCACTAAAATAAACCACTCCTAAGCCAGTCTCAAAAGAGCAAAAGCCACAACGACAGTGCGTCAACCGAAGTCGCAGCAAACTCGAATATATATACATATCCCACGCGCCACCGTCCGATTTCTCAGGCGGGCCGCCTTTTTTGCCCCGCGCTTATATACCGATAAACCCGCAGCGTTGACCCACAATCCTGGCCATGCAGCTGAATTGCGACTCCTGGCGTCATTGTGCTTACAAGCCTCCATACATGTCCTAAGTGGCGCGTATATGCAGTCGGCTACTGTCGGCATTTTTCGCGAGGACGCGACAAGACTGTCACGGCAGACTAGCGGCTGTACAGCCAGGAGCCACTGACTTTTGCTCCGGTTACCGCTTTGTACTACATGTGCTCTGCTGCTCTTGTTCGTGTAGACAATTCGTGGCGTCTTTCTTTTGCTAGATTGCTTTATGGATTCTGATGGGTTATCGGCTTTTTTAATTGGGGAAAGCCGGCTCAAGTTGGCTTAAACTGCGCTTACTGCACAAGCAAGACTGCCGTCGATTTTAAAATTAGTTTTCAATTTAAATCTGCTATTATCGGTATTGTAATACGCTATTGTAAAACGGTATCTTCAATCTTAAATCCACTCTAACAAAAACGCGAAAAAAGAAAAGCAATTAAACTTTTCAAAAACTTTCCAAGCACGTACAACGCTACGCTCTAGCCCGGCGCAACTTAATTATCTCTCCCATTCCTATCTAGTCTCCGCGTTTCCGCGAATCGCCGCGGCCAACCTACACCGTCGCTATCTCATTAACCCTACCTCTGCGCTCGTCGGCGAATGCCGCGCACGATAAGAAAAAAGAAAGAAATCCAGGCGAATCCTCACGTTCCAGACGCACACATCCCGCTATATCCCGCGCGCGTGTCCGAATTCGCAAATCGTCGCGCGCGCGCGCGCGCCTGTCACGTATATATTTAGTCGAACGTGTCGCCTCGTCTTACTTACCTCTCCGCGGCTCTGAGGCCGCTTATGTATATATACCTAGAACGCTGGTAAAGCGGAGGTGACGAGCCCGCATTTTTTTACGGGGCGCTGATCTTGTCGCTTGGACGTTTTCGTCGGACGCTTTTGTTGTCCGAGGTGGTTTATGTTGTTCTAGGGTTGCTTGACCCGCTGATAGCTGCAGTGTGCATTGTTTAGCTTTGTTTTGGAGCTTTATTGCGCTTTGTGGGAGGATATAAAGTTTTGAGGTCGGGTTAGGACGAGGCGATTGAAATTTTGTGGATGTCACGAGCGGATTCGACCCTTCCCAGGAGTTGTTGAGCACGTGATTTACCGGCGATGAAATACCGTCATTGAAATTCCAACGGCATTTTAGCGATTCTTATTGAAATATTAATAAGGCTCGGGTAATGAAGGTTAAGGTTGAAATGTATACGATTATACTCGCCACGTAATCGCTGATAATTCGTTCTACTGTTATTTGAGAAGAATATCAATGAATGACTATATTACGAGATAGATGATAGAATAAATTCCTACAACTCGTTGTGGTATACGGGTCGAAAGGACAGATTATATCTTGATTTTAAAGTACTTTATAGTATTTTTTTAACCATATTTTTTAGTTGGAATTAAAATAAATGTTACATAATCAAAAACTTGGATTAATTTCACAAATAAATTAATCGACAAGAGCTTAGCTCATCAACTCACAACAGAACAATAAAAGAACAATCAATAACTAGAAATAGCATTAATGCCAAAAAAACGGCCGGTAGCTGGGTCACTTACCCTGCACGTGATACTCGCGCATATACTTGTGATTACGCGAGAACAGCTCGAGGACGCGACCGCGCGAGGTGTCCGGTTACTCTACAGCTAAGCGCTTTTTTTCTGCAACACCAGCAGCAGAGCAGCTCGCACGCGCTCGCGCTTTCGCCTTAGTGACGAAGCGGAGAGGATGTGCTTTTCTTCTCCTTCTTCTCCTCCCTCTTCTTCTTCTTCGGACACTTCTTTTCTCTGTCTCTCTCGGCTGTCCTGGATTTTTCCCAGTGGGTCAGGTTGTCGGCTGATTTTCCACGTCTCGTTCCGGGACTGCTTTCGACACTTGTTGATATTCCGTTGTTGTGCCGAGCATGTTTGTTTTTTTTTTAATTGCTCGAGCGAAATTTTAATTATTAGAAATTTGCTGGCTTTTTGTGCAATGTGGCCTTGCGCTTGGCGAGGCTGAAAGGTTTTGGATGTACGTTTTATTTTTATGGTTTATTCAATAAATAAAGTTGGTGTGAAAAACTATAAAAAAATATAGCCGATGAGATCAGCAAATGGTATGTCTGCTAGCGATAAAGTTGAAATTAACACTTGCGCAATATTCTAGCCTTATAAAAATTACCGTTCGATTAACGTAACACATTAAATTCTACTTCCTCCCTGGCTCTCCGCTGCGTGCTGTCTCGATCAATCAACCAATTCCCAAATCGATCGATCGGAAGTAAAAATATTCGCACAACCAATTATCGACCTCTTCGTTATCTCACGCGTTACACGCGTTTTTCTTAATAATGCTCGCACGTTTCTGGCGAGTTAATTTCACCATAGATGAAAATAGAAAGATCCTCGCCCTTCGATCTATCGCCACATCTTCGTAGGCTCTCTTTGTAATTTAATATTATACATTAACTATTATAGCTAATCACGAATTTCCATATAAGTCCAAGTTTCATCAACAAAACAGACGCTAGCCTAACAGTTTAATCCATCGTCAAACCCTTGCGATAACGCTTTTTCTTCTCCCTCCGCCTCGGCCCTAATATAAGCGAAATCTTAAAAATAAGCGTGACGCTAATAGCTTAACAGCGCGCTGTGGATTATGACATCAGGCTGCCTCCGCGCGCTTTAAAATATGTGCGTGGCTCGTAAAGCCGAGCGCGCGCGCGCGCATGAAATCGCACTGCCGTCGGCCGTCAAGGAAAACGACATGTCCAAATATCGTCTAATAACATCCTCCGGCAAAGGCGAAACAAAAGCCGATTTAATAGCGCGCCGCTCTCCCTCTGTCTCTCGAAATAGTAAGTCGATGGCCAGTTTCCTCTGCACCGGCGAGGCAAGGCTGAAGTTCTGGTGTCGATCAGAGGGGCGCGGTGAGCCCGCTTAATTTCGCGGCTTTGTTTACGTCGTATTTTAGCTTTCGCCCAAGTATTCTGTAAAAGTCATCGCGCTGCGTGTGTGTATATGTGCGATAATATAGGCGTGGATGTATAGCCAACAGGCTGGGTGTAAACTTGATTTATGCTTTTTAAATATAGCCGATTGTTGTGTGAGGATTATTTAATAGTGGAAATTGACCTGGTTAAATTGTTTTTATTATGCCAAAAAATATTTGAACCGCGTAAAATGTTTACGGTATTAAAATATTGACTCCCTTCTATTAAAAGATATATAAGTAGAAAAGGTCTTTCGTTTTTCACTGATTTAAGTAGAAAGAGCCAAGGCCGGTAATCCACATCTATCCTCCACTCGATATTTCATCCTATCAACAAGTTTACACTCGAGTCACACTCGCCAAGCGAAAAGATACACGTTCCACGCGAAAAGCACCAAGAGAACAAGCAAAACAGTGTCTTTTCTTTAATAACAAAGGGCGCTTGCATCTGGTAGCAATTAGCATTGAACATGTTATTTTTGGCAATTTACTGCCATACGTATCCTCGAGAGCATAACGACCCGGAGTTGATCCCAACTGTAGCTCTTTCTCCTCCACAAGCTGTAAACCTATACATATATATGTATATATACGTACACGTGTAAGAAAAGCGCGGCTGGAACACAATTGAGAAGCGCGTGCCGAAAGGATAAACTTTGCGAGTTAAATTTAAACGCGCTTGCGCACGCGCGCCACTCGGCTTTCAATGCCGTAGGCCAATTTTGACGGGGATAAGCCATCGGCTTCGATTATTTAAACGTAAGCGTGCGCGCGCGCGCGCGCGGCGATAAGTTTACGCAGAATGTTTCGGCCGAATCAAAGAGCTCCGATGACACGTTTCGCTCTTAAATATTAAATTTTGACAAACTTAAGAAGGCAAGCTCGATGTTTTGCCGCGGTAACGTGACATTTCCACGATTCATTCGCGTCTATCTTATAGTTTCTTAACGCGGGTAAAAACATAATCTGGCTTGCATAATTTAACGGATTAATAAGAAATCGAACACTCGCTCTTGATACATTTTACAACAAATCCCTACGCGATGAAAATGTTACTTTGAACTCCCGATAAAGATAAACAAACACAGCGGACCGATACCGAATCTAAACTTTCTTCGAACAATTACCCGGCTCGCATTCCGCGCGTTCCACAGCTTCAACAAAAATTCATTTTTCGTCCAATAGGTGCCGTAACAACGAGGCCAGTTGGCTCTGAGCGCGCTCCTGGAGCCAGCCTCCACTAAATTCACCGAGCCAATCTAATCTGTTTCTCTGCGGCGAACCAGCGCGCTTTTTCCCGACGATTTTTCCAGCTGCTGCTGCATTGTGCGACTTCGCCGGGGCCGCGTTGTTTGTCTATCGGATAACGCGCGGCTCGCTTTCTCTGCGCGGGTCTAGGGAGCTTTTTCTGCTGGGCTTTCCTAGACTTTATGGTTTCTTTGTGAAATGTAAATTGGGCTTTTTGACAAGGTAGTTTTTAAGTTTTATTGTAATGTCAAAATTAACACGGTGATTCGTGAGTTGTAGTAAGAAATTTAATAGTAGACGGTGTCGTCGCTAGACGGCGCAGTCCTTGTTAAAGTTTATACGTAATCAGTAAAAGTCTCCGGTAACAATAAGACTGGGAGTTTTCAGTTATACCGATTGTCTTGATGCGCCATTTGATTCTGAAGGCAGTGTGTACTTTTGGATTATAATCAAACTTTGATATTATTGTCTACAAGTACTCATTGGTTTTAGAATCAACTGGTCGTATTAAGAACTCACGCACATACCCATCTAAAAACAATATATTAAATATAAAAGACTGTTCTAGAAGAACGCAACTAAACCATACACAATTTCAATTCGATCAACCGCATCAATATATAGGTAAAACAACCGCAACATCAAAACCAAAAACTTCACAGCGCATATCTGCAGCTCAGTCCGCGGCCTCGTATCCAGTTAAATCCGGTCTCTGTATCTAGCTTTTGTCACGTACAGCGAATTCCCATGCGTTAGATTCGCAGAAATCGTTCTCCTCTTCGCGCTGCATCGCGCTCACTGCGACTTGAATTTATTTTCACTTAAAACAGTCCATAAGTACCTCGAGCTAGGAAAAACCTTTGCTCGACAAAAGAAACGATTCAGAATTCTGCCATCATATAAAGGCCCCGCTGGCGCCTTCGTGCTCACTTTGAGCTTCGAGCTTTGATATACGTTTACATTAGGGGTAAAAGAGGCCGCAGTACGTAAGAGAGCAGTTCCCGGAAAGAGACACGCGTAATATCATCGCTCACAGATAAGGCGATATTGGACGATGAAGGAATTTCTGGACGACACGCGCGCAGCGCTCGCGCCCTTCCCCAGCGGCGATTTGATATTACGCGCGCGCGCGCGCGAGCACTCCTATGTGCTGAGACAGGTTTCCCGGAGTATTTTGAATTTCGCGCATCAAGATGGGACGATGAAAATTTTAGACGCTGTGTTTATATAATGGAAATATGTGCCGCCGTGCGAAAGAATGCGGCGCTGAATTCATGGAAATTATGCGGATTCGTATGTAGTGTCGGTGCAGTCTTATCGATTACTTAGCCAAGGTTGGGAAAAAGTTTAGGGAGATGTAAAAGTAGCTTTTGCCTTTTATTGAGAAGATTAATTTTATTATCTAAAGTTTGTTTTATTGCTCTTTCAGTTTTTATACTTGGAGGAGCTCGTTAATGTTGATTTCACAAGGCCGTTTTTCTTCTCACATTGATTTTTATACATTTTAAATGCGATTTGCAAGAGCGTAGCCTTCGATATTAGTGCTTCTCATAAAAACAGCCGTTGAGACGTTACTTTTTTTGTAGATTTGGAAACACTGTATCCATTTACACTTCATGATCTCGAAATAAATAAATCTTCATTGCGCAAAACTCCAGACCAGATCCATATTTCCACAAACGCATTTCAAAACAAACCTTTTTCTTCAAAACTCATTACAGTTTTCAATCTACCACTTTTTTTCTCACGACCATCACTCGTCACATTCATAAAAATAACGAATGATTTATCGAGGGTACAACCAGCCGAGAGAGAGAGAGAGTAAGAAACTCAAGTAAGCTTCCTTTTTTTCTCCGAAGGAGCTATCCAAGCGTGTTGACTCAGACAGAAAATTTAGCGAATTTGATTCGCTCATGTGTGTATATACATAGGCGTTTGGACTAATTGATTATGCTAATATTTCATGTCGGCACGCGCACCGGCCAACAAAAGTAAAACTCGCTCCCCTGTGACTTTCGATCGTTTATAACGTCGAGCACTTGTCAGAGCTCTGGACCAGTTGTAAACAGATTGAATAACAAACTGTTTCGTGTGTCGGCTTTACTCGAGCAGAAAATTTAATTGCATTGGCCGATTTTTTTGTCCGAGGGTATCGCGCAAAGTGGCTTACGATAAACTCTGATGGAAAAATTCGTTACGCACGTACGCGTCGAGATAGTTTCGTGCGATTTGATTTTTAACGTCTTACTCCTGGCAATAATTGGCCGTCAAATCAATCACTACTTTAAATGACACACGTTTAATTTATAAAGCGGTAAATTATTACGAGCGACTAAAGTGTGAAATGAATAAGAAACTAGTCTAACAAACTTTTTCCCCAGAGAAGGAAAAAAAAATCTTAGTCATCACAGCCATTTTTTACTTCCAGTACCTCACAGCGCCGTCAGATCGACCGTCACCGAGGGGCCAAACAACGGACGACATTCGCCAAATGGTCAAGTCGGCGCCGAAGATCCAACTTGGGGACACTGGAAGGGCGACATCCTGCCAAGTGGAGGATCCGGCGACTCCGAGCACATTATCCTCACCAAGGCTAATCAAAATACTTACGAAGATCCGAGTGAGTAGATTGCGCGTTTCTTCTCCACTTTATCCTTCGGTATATATAAAGTCGTATGGTTCGTTGAGACAGCCTTTGAAATCAAGTGAAATCGGAGTAGCTCCGAGTCCTTATTTTTTGGCTTGGAGGATGGAAATTTTAATACTATAAGAGATCTCACGGCTGGATGCTTAAATAATTGTTTATTTACATAAAAAATAAACATCCGTATGTTAAGTCATCCTCGCCTGCAGGCTCGACAAATAATATTTTGAAAAGGCTCGAATATAAAAATCCAAACCTATCCCCGGCAGTAAATAAGAAACTTTCATTTGTAATCTAAAAGTTAATTACCTTTTGTACGCATAAATAAAGAAAGAGGCGAAACGAGCGAGAGAAACAGTGCGACTCGAAGATTAAAGCCTCGCTCCTCTCCTAATTGCGCGCGGATTATGAAAGAGCCGGCAGGTACATACATAGAATAAGACGCGTCCGCGACTCGCTAAATACCCTCGGCAAGGCAAAGTCACGACTTTCCAATCCCAAGCCGCTGTACTCGCGGCAAATCGTATAAACCTTAAACCATAGACACGCGGGCTATATACACCTTCGTAGTCTTTATCTAACGCGATTAATCAGCGGCGGCGATCGGCGCTAATGAAATATGGAAACGCGCAGCTTCAAAACTCGCGCGTTATATTGTATTGGTTTAGCCTCGGCGCGAGAAACTAAGAGAAAAGAGATACGCCGTGTATGTTATCCTTTATCGGACGGCGATCTTTCCGAGGCTCGAAGGATAAGACGATCTAGCCGATCGTTTCTCGCTCGCGCGCTTTCAGGCCGGAGCTGTGATCTTCGAGATCTGAGATCTTGAGGCGCTTGTATTTTAGAAGGAGGTTAGATGAGGATCGGGCTTTGCTTTTTCCAGTGACGCTTTTATTCGCGGGTTGGGTTTAGCGGGGATTGAACATTCTTTTTGCTCTGCTGTTGGGGTTTTGAGAAATTGCTCTGGCGTGATAAGGAATGAAAATTAATATTAAAAGTTGTTTGAAAAATTCGAGATATTCGTTAGTATTTTCGTGATTAGAGTCGTGGTTTATTTAATGAATTACATAGAATAATATCTAGCTTGGATATTAATAAAACTTATTAAGCAGTATGAAATATACTTGAATGTACCTTTGGCATTTTTAGCGTAGGCACATAATTTCATGCTTTTTAAAACGTATATTAATACACCTCTGAGTTAGTTACATAAACAAAGCTATAAGTTATAATTTCTAATTAGCCGAAAAATACGGGTTTCGTAATAATGATAATTCAATATATCAAGACGATTTATTGTAGGAATAGTGCGATTTTTATCAGGATTATTTTTAGCCGGGCTAACAAAAAAAAGCTTAGGAATTGCAATTGCAGAATTTTATTAGATAACAAGTGTTATCTCATCGAATTCTTTCAATTATCTTAATGACGAATGTTTTAGCGGACTCGGGGTTAAAAAACTCATTTTTCATCAATTACCGCTCGTTTCGATCTATTAAAAGCTCCAATCGAGATAAGGAGTGGGCAAACACAAAGAACGAAAAGAACTTATGCGCTTTAATAAGTACCCGGCTGATACACTGTAAAAGAAACTTCGTTCTTATATTTATGATAATGGTTTTTAATTTTGTGCATTGATTTATCAGAGATTTAAAGGATCCAAATCGTTGCTTCAATAAAGAAATGATTTTATTCATAAATTCAAGAGGAACTTTTATTATGAAACTAAAGTAAATTTAAAGAAAATTTAAAAAAAATCAAATAATGTGATAATAGTAAAGCATTAAACTACACAACTGCCTTCCTCCTTGTTCCTTGCAATTTTCCATTTAATTCTCCGAGCCCGCTCGCGCCCATAGCGCAAGCGTATAACTACAGAATTAATTTCAACTCCCAGCCGTAAGCAGCACTGTACTATTCGTTTCTTCCTTTTTTTCTCTATCTACAGTCGACGAGCTATCCAAGGCCGCGAGGCACCACAGTGGCCACTTCCGGCTCAGCCAGAGCAGGGTCTGGGATCCGCATCCTCAGTACGAGTTCACGGCGTTCGGGCGCAGCTTCCACCTCAGCCTCAGGGAGGACAGCAGCTTCGTGCCTTCGGGCGTAACGGTGAGCAATTAGCGATCGCTCGCTCTCCACAGCTACTCGCTTATCTTTATGATTGAGGAGAGAGATTGAGAATTTTGACGCGGCCTACCGCCCGGCCTGGACTTTTCAACGTTGCAGTACGCGCGGCAATTCGCATATGCCTGTAGATGTGTAACTTTTACGACTGAGAGCTGGACGTATGGCTTTTTTTTCTCTCTCTCTCTCTCTCTCTGCAGTGTGAGCGTGTATGCCGTGGAATGTTGGTAATGCGAATCGAGTATGATGGACGCGCGAGATTGCGCAAACATGTTTTTCAATTATACAGAAAATATACAATGATTCGAGAAAAATTAGCGCTGCGCGTTGCGTTTTGAAATCGCTGTTATGCCATGGTAATTGTGTGATTTGTAATACTGTTAGAAATCATTAGAGCCTTCGCTGATCAACAATAATCTGATGTTGCGCGCGGTATTAATAAATTATAGTCGAGATTAATTCGAGACGCTGATTGGCTGGATAATTGCTTTCTTACTACTAATTCTGCATTTCCATGATGTGATTAATGAGTTCTTAGCGTAAACAGTCTTATTATTGTAAAACAATGTAAATCATCAAGGTTTTCAAAATAGTTCGACCCAGAATTATAAAGAAACAAAGTGTTTTTCGGTGACACTGGAATTCAAACAAATCAAAACTATGCATTAATCTCGACACAAAGTCATTTATTTTTCCGCTATAAAAAAAACGGTCTTCCGATCAATGTTTCTTGTCAAACAAGATTAAGCATAATTAAAAATAACTCGAGTTACACTAACGGCGCGAACAGCGCTAGATAATTATAGACATTACATTTCGCTCACGTCTAGCGTGTGCTAATGACTTTTTTCCCAGAAGCTCTCTCCCTCCGCGGAGGCCTATTATTAAAAAAAAAAGTGCGAATGAAAAGACGAGTTTTCGAACGGATCGCCGAGAAAAAATAAGTCACAATTAAACCAAAAAATGTGTATTCAAGCTCTATACGCCATTAGCATGAAAATACTCGAGCACCGTGAGTAATACCTTTTGCCGGACGTGCGAACAGCCTCAGATAATTAGTCTTAGATTACGCACTTTTTTGTACCGGTAGCTGTCAGTATCTCGTACATACTTTGAATCGAATTAATTGAAGCGGTGTATGCTTGGGAGTTGATGCGAGAGCAATGACTTTGTAAAAAATACAATTTTGTTTAAAGGTAACACATATAGGAGACAACACGTCGAGGCGGGAGTATCCGGATCAGCATTTGGGATGCTTTTACAGCGGGCACGTGGTGGGCGACCCCAAGTCTGTCGTCTCCGTCAGTCTTTGTCACGGCATGGTGAGACTTTTTTCATTGATACACTTCTTTTAGGAGCGTTGCCCTTCTTTTCAGACGTTTCCCCAAAAAATAACTCCTTTTTAGAGGCAAATAACCGAGAGTGCTCTTGACATTCAAAGAAAATAACTTCTAAATTGTGTTTTGCATATTTTTTACGGTAACTTTTTTTTTTTTTCTATATATTTAGATATCTATTAGAAGCTGCCAAAATAGTAATCAACTTTATCGAATCATTGACAATAAAGTATACTATTTTAAAATCTATTTCTCTTTAAAAAAATAATTGGAGAAACGTTGTGTAATCCACAAGCGCAATCGGATGCCTAAAATTTCTTCCTTTATTTTCCAACTCTATTCTTACAGGCCGCGCTCTGTATCCTTTGACGCTGCAGACAAAACAAACTCTAAAAAAGTTCTGCTATCCGCTCTGAGCTAGAAAAATTGCACAGCGTAGAAAAAGAGAGAAAGGAAAGTAGATAAAGAGAGAGAGAGAGAGAAAATCGGACGTACACAGACTGCCGCTAACCGAAAATAGCTAGGGCTACGCTCCTTCAATTCCCCAAATGTTTTTCTTCACTTGAAAAAATATACCCGCGCTCGATCGGTCGGCGCGCATGACTCACATCTGGGCGCCCCCCTCGGCAAAAAAGAAGAAGCCAAGAGTATAGAGCGCACGCATTTCGCGACGTCGTGTTTAGGTTGTATCGCCAAATTAAGTGCGCCGACGGCGACATTGGCAGTGCGCGCGTTGACCTTCCTTGTACCAGAGCGTGAATCGTTTGTAACAAGTCTCTCTTTTCTCCCTCCTTGCTGTCTTTTTTTTTTTTTTGAGTTTTGGAGTTCTTGAACTCGGCGAGACTGCTTTCAGTCTAGTCGCTGGCGGGCGTTGAATGATTTTATCAATTCATTCATTAAATAGCTCTGTCGGAGTGGATCTCTGGTACATGCGTAGCTTTCATATCACAGCGAAAGCACTTTGTGATTGATGAATATTCGGGAGTCTGGTTTCGTATTTGATCTACATATTAAGTTCGAGATTGAAATTTTAAAATTTAGGTCTAACTTGTCGGAATTGATGCGTGTGGGTTTCGGCAATTAATTATAGGTCTGTTTTAGTGTAGGTGCGTAGCTTCAAAATTAATATCACGCTGAAGTAAAAGTTTTTTTCGGTGATATATGTCGGATATGTAAAAGTACGAGAATAGATCTGCGGAAAAGGCTGTCAGATTAAAAATAATTACGAATAGTCGCGAACTGAATGACAGACGCGCGCCTACGCCTAGGTTAATGATCTGTTTATGCAACGCTTTCTTTTAGTCTACACGCAAAACAAATATTATTTATAAAACCTAAAAAATATTTTTAAATATTTGATTTTAAAAATAAATAATGGTCTATAACCGTCATGATGAAAATGAAATTCTCAATGAATACTGTTACTACTGAACGTCTGACTAATCGTTCCGTTTCTACTTCTAAATACTTAGTATAAAAACAATACTCTAATAGAATATATCTAATAGAATAGAATAAAACTCAATAACCAACAAGTCAATACCTAACCAGCCATTGCATCTGCGCAATAGCTCATAAATTTTTAATGCAATTTTTTCCCTCTCCCTCTTTCTCGCTACACTCACGCTGCATATACGTCATCCTTGAGCATGTATTTTTAATTTTCTCATTCACCTGCTTCCACAGACGGGGCACATGAGAACGTCCACGGGAAATTACTTAATTAAGCCCACGGAGCGCTGGCCCGATAACGAAAACTCAGCGGCGCTGGTGGGCTCGCCTTTGCAGCATGTTATTTATCGGCTCTCCAAAAGCGACTTCAGCAGCGGCGGCGGCGGCAGCTCCTTTTCCGCGGAGACAAATCGCACGGCCAACGACTTGCCCGACGATAATAATAACAACAACGACGCTGTTGGGACCGCGTGCGGCGTTACTGGTAAGGATTGTTATTGCTCTTTTCCATGAATTTCTGTTGTAATGTTTCCGGCAACTGTTGTGTGTCTGCATTACTTTTTTTTATTCTTTATTTTGATTCGTCAGCTTTTAGAAGTTGGGCAATTTATCTTTTATTACGGCACATTGAATAATAATTTTTGAAATTTATGTTTTACTCGTTTGTAATGAGCGTTTACGCCTCGCTGTAAAGCCTGGCGTTCTCCTTAATTACAGTCAATATCCGTGATCGAGACCTTTAATGATTGATGAAATGTAATTTAAATTGAATGGACTTCTCGAGCCATTCAGTCATTAATTAGTCCAGAAAAGGATTCGGAGAAATCAATTTTTAAAATTCCCCCCAAGGTCTCTGCTGATCTACCTATTTTAATCTTCCAAGCCTTGCAAGGACAATAAATCACCAGCAGTTTACGAAAAAATTTATAATAACCAGCCTTAAAAACCGTTCGATCATTCAAACATTGATATCCTTATCCGCACACCGCTCCCAAGCTAATCTTCTACATCTACGCTCCAATTCTCCCAACAATAAGTCATAACTCAGACTAACCACCGTACGTAATAAAGCACCTTAAGCATCACCGGCTCTCTAGCCACCTCCTCCGTAACGGCTCCGTCCGCTTCTCAGCCTAAATTTCCCATCGGCGCGCACGCCAACCTTCGTGACAAAACCCCACCCGCGCACTGCAGAGTCTCTCTCGGGAGCAATAAATCGACGAGCCGCACAATCGGCCAGCAGCACGATTAAGAGAAAATTCCCGCGCGACTAACAAAGGGAAAAAAGAAGGAGGCAAACGCCGGCCTGTATAACGGAGCCTATAAGCTCATGCATATACACTGAGTGTCGCGAGAGAGCTGCAACTCGTCCTGATGCATCGCGTGCGCTCAGCTAACCGGTCCTCGCTCGTGCGAGCAGGTTGCTAAGCGCGAGGCGCCGATGAAATTAGGCGCGCGGGGAAAGCTCGCCGCTGCTCTATAAGACGAGGCTATCGGGATCGCGGATTTTTTTTCTCGCGCTTCCGCACGCGAGCTCGTTCAGAGGATTGAGTTGGCGAGCTATTGTTGACAATAAATCGAAAAGTTATAGATCTGCGGAGGTTAATACGGCTCGACTGCCCGAGGAAGCAGGATCTGATCGGAAGGTAAAATTAGACAATAAGCTATATAGCGTAGAGTGAGAACCTTCAAAACTCCCGACATAAAGCATAAACGAATCGGGCCGACTAATTAAAATTCTCGGCGGGTAGCGCCGATCGCGGAACCAGCGCTCAATGGATCCGGCAAGGGCAAGCCGGGCGTGAAAGCCGCTCGGCTCGCATCATCGTTCCTCTTGCGCGCGCGTGTGCGGCTAGCTGAGTAATCGGCGCGTTTACCGGTTTCGTCTCTGGCTCTCCACTGGCGAATTTTACGCGACTGACACAGCCGCATACAGCCGGACGCTATAATACGAGGCTCAGTGAATCTAATCTAATCGCAGGCAGGAGACGTCGCGCTATTCATTTTCCGTTTATTCTGCGATTGTATAAATTATGCAACGCGAGTCCATTAGTTTATCTGACAATCCGCTAAATGGCTGTTAAGAGCGGGAGAGGCCGGATTTATAAGGGCAATTATAGTGTTTTTGATTAAATTTTCAAGGTTTTTCTTCGCGGATGAGGTATTAGTTTGCGGAAATTTTGAAAAGTATTTTAGCATCCTCGCAGCAAACGTTGACATATCATTCAAGTTTGGAAGGCCACTTGAATGTAAAATATTATAATAAGGAATGCAAAAACAGCGTAAAAGAATCTCGGGAATAAAGACGTCCTCAAAAGCGCGTCGCGAGTCGCAAATATCTCACAATTACAGCCATCATTATTCATTACACTCCCATCCCGCGCCGCTTTATAAACACAAAAGTATCGCTGTCTGATTCAGGGCATCAAAAAAAAAAAAAAGAGCATCAGCCAACCCCACACAACAAAACCCTCAGCGCTAAGCGCAGAAGCGAATCATGAACGATACAGCCAATTAACGGGGCGATTGTCACTTCTGCCGCTAAATCGTTACGGCTTATTGAGGCCTATTGGCTCGAGAAGCCCTGTACTATATATCGGATGTCAGAAGGCTTGCGCTCGCGTCTGAGAGGCTTATTATAACTAAAAGCCGGGCGCCGATGATCAGCCGGCACTTTACGGCGAAAACGCCGCCGCGGCCGTGCGGATTCTTCTTTTTGTCCTTTTACGCCGAGCGCTTCTTGGATCTCGGCTCGCGTGACTGCCCCGGCTCCTTTTCTTTTTTGCCCATTTTTCCGGCGAGGGGAAAACGCTCGCGTGAGACGCGATGACTCTATGGAGATATTGCCTACAAGGAGGGAGAGAGCGCTGATAGTTCTTTTAGAAACGGGATTCGAGAACGGGAGGATTTACGGAAGGAGGCTGGATTATCGGGCTTCCGCGAGCGCGCGGATGTGGATTTTTTAGCAGGAAGTTGCGCAGATAATTTCTGGGAAATTTGGATTTTTAGATCAGAGTGGTTTAATGGATAATTAGAGAGCGTTTAGAAAACGAATCAAATGTTCATTCTATTAGCGTTTGCTTGGAAACAATTAGTTTAAAAGCTAATTAATGAATGTGAAAAATTAAATTTTACAATTTCGGGATAAAATAACTTCTTCGAGTTGTTTTGGTTTCACAAGTACGTTTCTTCGAGTTAGAAGCGCAGAGGTAAAATCCCGATATCGAGATCTTTCGCGAGTTTCCAGTTCTAAAATAGTTTACTGCCACAGTGTTTTAAGTTCAGTTTAATTGAGCGTAAACTGATCGGCAATCGAGTAAAGCCGTTCGGATTTATACCTACCAGGAAATACCCCACTGATTTAAGATTATTGACATTTGTTTTCCAGGTATAGATATTTACAAAAAAACCATAATCTTACTTACAAGATTCGGCTAATTTTAGTGCTACCGTTGCACAAAACCGATAACCAATCGCCAAACACCGCCCGTAAAATAACTTAATTTTACCGCCTGTATATTAAATCTCACTTAATACAGGCCCAATTTTCATAATCTTCTAATAAATCATAAACTAAAACCAACACAATAAAAGCTCCAAACACATCGCTCTGCGTCCAACAAACCGTTTACCGCTTTCTAAAATATTAACAAGCCTCAAGCCGCCATCCACCAACAACACAGATCCAATCCTTCCATCGTAAAATTTAAATACCCACGCGGCAGCCGCAGATATATAAAAAGAGTCGCGGGTCATCCCAGCTGCCTGGGAATCGCGCTCTTACGTCACTAGCCGCTCGCGCGGTCGACCTCGCTTGAAAAAAAACACACACATACACACACTCCTCCTTTTTTCCTCTCCTCGGCATCCTCGATCCGTAACCACACACCTGTAGCGATCGATCCAAGACTGATCAGGTGCTTGACTCTGTCCGTCGTCGCGGCCGTAGCTGCCGCTTTAAAATTAACCAACCCGCGGCCCGTAATGTAAGCATAAACCACTCGGGCAGATCGAAAATTCGACGAGCCCCGGGGACACGCGTACCGAGAAATTAGGCCTGGAATGCGCCGGGGAAGGTTTAGGCGAGGCATCGCGTGCGTACATAACCGCTGGCTTTTCGGCGTCGTAGCTGCGCGCGAGTTACTTTTTTTCTTCGCTGAAGCGAGAGCGCGCCGATAAAAGTGCCGGCCCCGAACGCTTGTACTTTGCCTGTAATTGCCTCGTAAATTGATGTCCCGAACTGTTCACCTGGAAACTCGTTCCTTGTTTCCTGTCAGTGCTCGCGGGCCACGGAGCGCCGACGATTTAAACTCCTACACGGCACGTCGCATTTCATTTTATCCGCACCGCGGATTATTATTCGCTCAGCCGCGCGGCTAGACGATTTCTATTACTTCCGAAGCTTGGAACTTTATGCGCCGATATCGTAACAATCCGGATTCTCGACGATCGATCAAGGAAGCTGAACAAAGTTTACTGAGCCTTTGTAAATTATATCCGCATAAATTTAATCCTATACAGTCTGGATCGATCGGCTTTAATTAAAGCACGCAATTCATCATAATCACTAACGCAAGTCTCCCGCAGCACTTGTCGCTTATCCACCAGCAAACCAGTTCGCGAACTTTATCCGTTATCGGCAATACAAAAGCAGGCGCGTCACTTCGTTAAAAAGCCGTCCGACAGTCCTATTGTGCAGCTCGGCTTGCTGAAACAAAAATGTCAAAGAGATGGTTAACCTTTGATGCGATTGATTGCAGATAATAAGAAAGACAACGAGGAGAAGAGCACGGAGGAGCCGATAAGCAGGCGCCGCCGAAGACGCGCACCGCTTTATTTGCCGGAGCAGGATGACAGGTGAGTGATTTTTGTTGTTCTCAGTGAGAATGATGTCACTGGGAAGTAGCGTTTGAAAATTATTTTTATAAGAAATTTAAGGCAAGATTGTCAATTTGAATATACACCTTAGATTCACCTTATACTGAAGTATTTCTTACGTTAACCTTTATAAAATCGTTTATTTATTTCATCTACAAAACGTATCCCTTTCCAAAGTCTAAACTATCAACGTAAAGAGAAAAAAATTATAACAATGTCCAGTTAACGGTCCGCATACAATTCCAAAATTACAACCCTGACTTGGCACGACAGTACAGCAGGCATTAAAATAAAAGCGTCAGCCATAAAAAGACACACATAATCTCTCGTCCCCAGCCACGCGATATAAACTCTCTTTCTCGGCAACGCGCGCAAGTAGCTATATATAATATAATGAAGCCGACGTCGCGCTTAGCACACATATATATATATATATCCAGCTACATGCATATGCATCTGTGCACGCATACAGTTACGACGAGGACGGCGGCAGGAGCTTCGCCCTGGAGAGCAACGGAGGCCTCAGCGATCAGGTCTGGGATCTCGATATTTATGGGAGCTGGAGAACGCGCAGGGCCCTGCCGCGGGAGTATTTCATCGAGGTAATGGTCGTGACCGACACCATGATGATAGATTACCACGGGGCCAGCCTCACCAGTTACATCTTAGTCCTCATGAACACGGTGCGTATACATACCTCTGCTGCAGTACTATAAATTTTTATGAAAACCAGTGATGTATATGCCCCCCTACCCCTACCTACCGGCCTCCTAAACTCGACATTCCCTCTCGATCGTAATTTATGCAAATTGACTTTTGATTAATACGAGGATAATGCGCGCAGCTCCTCTTTTCGCTGAGAAAAATCACGGATATGCCTTTTTCTTATGTGGCCTAATGATTGTCTGGCAGCTATTTTGTCTGATAGAATTTTTTGTCGAGTCTCGCGATTATGACTGTAGGTTCGTGGTTGCAGGTTACAAATTCGCGCGTTTTGTATACATGTGTATAGGAATAAATTGCGCTATCCATTTCACAATAATAAATCGGCGGAGGATCCTGAAAAGAAAAATTGCTCAGCTGAGAAAGCTCGTAAATCAGCGCTGACTTATGAGACTCTTACTCGCGAAAAAATTCGTGCCCGAGCTTTCTCACATAACTCTTTTGAAAAAAGTCTTTTGAATTATGAAATAAATTTTGAGAGCACACACGAGAGCTAAGTGCTGCAGCTGTAAACGTTTTACGTTATACCCGGCGTACGTTTAAAGTTTCGCGGTCCGGTATTTAGAATTTATTTACTCAAAAAAGCATACATCAGCTCTTTTTATTTGCCTAAAAATACGCGTTTCCAAAAGCTCTCGAAAATCTATTAATCTTCCAGAATTTCTATTTCGAAATAGCTTTTCCAAAAAGTGGCCGCTTCACCTTTTACCCGACTTTCGCTCAAAATTTATACGCAGAGCAGCATTCCCCGCCGATTCTGTCTAAATTCAGGCTTGATAATAATCTTTCCAGGTCTCGCGCATCTACAAGGACCCGTCGATCGGCAACCCGATAAGCATCGTCGTCGTCAAGATCAAGCAGGTAGATCAGATCTTCGGCGTGAAGCCGAAGGGCAGCAACGGCATCAGCGCCGCCGATATGCTCAAGAATTTCTGTCACTGGCAAAAGTTCAACAATCCAAACGAGCCCTCACCCGAGCATCACGACTTAGCTCTACTGCTTACCAGGTTTGACAAAAGCCCCCCCCCCCTCTCTCTCACTCCTTTTCGTTTATAGGCTGGCGCCACCGTGAGCTGCCAGAAAACGAGATCTTTTATCTCTGGCAGAGTCTCTTCAGTTTCCCTGCACGGCTATTTCCGCGTTTTATGCGCTTTTTGCCTGACTAATTGTCAACTGAATTGGCTTAATTTTTTATTTTTCGCTTGTGTTGGATTAATAAATTTACTGCGAAGTTTAGTATTTTATTAGATTTTTAATTGACCGCAGGTTGTAAAAGTTTGCTAAATTACTTTAGTAATAGGATTTTTAGAATAATATAATTGCTCGAACACTTAAGCTACATGATTTTTGTTTTCGCAACGCACTACTTTTGTTTGAAAAAATACTCTCAGGTAATAAATACATTGCTGCTTTACAAAGATAGAAGCGCGGATAGCCATTTTCATAAAACTATAAACAATACGTACTAGACCGCTCGCCGTATCAGCCGTGAAATCGTAAAATTTGAAGAAAAAAAAACAAGGCAAACAAAAAGTCATAAATGTCACCGTAAAATACAGCTCGACACACAGAAGACCAATGCTACGATACAGCAACAAGATTAAAGGCTCCCCACGAGTGACAATGTATATATACGCGCAGCCGAGTAGTGCAAACATTATTTCTTCGAGAAAAGAGCCCAACTCGTCGCAAAAATAACCGGAGTGCCGTGGATATGAGCGCCAATTTTTCTCGCGCGACAGCCGCGTAACTCAAAATCATACGCGTTTCTCGCGAATGCGAAAATCCGTTATGGGCACTCGGAAGTGAACCAGCGAGTCAGCTTTGAAAATTTTATTTTTCTAGCTGGAATGTATGTACGTTTATGTGCGCGGCTCGATCAACGTTGTTAGTACACGTGTGTTTGTTTCAAGAAATAGTTAATTAGTTGCTGTTAGCAAAAAATAATTGGATAATTATTTTAGTTTGACGTAAAGTTATGATTTTACATTTAAATTTTTAACTTTTGTATTCTTGATTGAATGATTTAGTGAAAAAAGTTTTTAAAAAAATTATCAAATAATTTATAATATAATAATTATCAAGATAAAATACTTATCTGAAAATATAAATTTTCATCAGCAACAAGCCACTTTTCACTCTCTCAAGCCAAACTAAACCTTTCTAATTGCCAGAGAAAACCTCTGCTCATCATCGGTCAGCTGCGACACCCTCGGGCTGGCCGAGCTCGGCAACATGTGCACCCTGGGCTGGTCCTGCGCCATCGTCCAGGACAACGGCCTCGCCACCGCCTTCACCATCGCCCACGAGATCGGCCACGTGTAAGTATATATGTACATACACATATGCACGTCACAGGCTCCAAAAGGGCGGAGATATTCGCCCGGTGATATACGATCCGCAAGCGCCTCTCTATATGGAACTGTCCGCGTGTGTATATCTATGCCCTCTCTTTTTCTTCGAGGCTTCCGCTTGTAAATAACAATTTAACGACGATAGCGAGGAGGCCGCGCGCACAATAGCCTATAGTCAGCCGAACGGTTCTCCGAGTTTTCGAGCTTTCGCGGTGGGCGTTTATTTAGAAGCCGGCGGGTATAAAGTTAGACGAGGGCTCGGCTCGGCTCTAGAGAAGTCGCCGGTTTATTTGCGGTACGCTATAGATTAATTAAGCCCGGCGCAATTTAGCGCGTACAGATGCGCTTTAATCGCGCGGACAGAGTTACGGGGATAAATCTTACGCGGCAACTTTCTCAGCCTTTCGTTTATATATACGTGCGTGCGCGGTGAGCTGGGTAAATAAAAGACTGCAGCGGAGCAAGAAAAGCCGAGAAGATGCGAGAGCCCTTTGAGGACTAGTTGAATTTTTTTTTTTTTTTTTTTTTATTTTCAAAGTTGCTATTGCCGTGAAAGCTTTGATGGAATTCAGCACGGATGCTAATAGCAATATTTGAAATTTTCAATTGTAAAAAAAGATATTTGACGGAAGTTAGTTTAAGCGGAAGACTTGTTGATTGAATAATTATAGAGATGCAACTTATGTATATTATGTAGAAGATTAATGAAATGTTGTCTCGGTAGATGTCTTGTAGTTTACAGAATAATTTAATTGGTTTAGTTAATATTGAATTATGTATGTACACCGTTAAGTAGTATGAATCCGACGTGGAAAGACTCGTGTAAGAATATTCATGCGAAGTTTGCATATCACGGTACAAGTTTTGTCGATACTATTTTAACAAGATTTTGAATAATTCTGCTAATTTTGAATTTTCAGGAATAATTTTTACAGTCATAACTTAACAGACTTAACTTTATTCCGATCTTCCAGCGCTTAAATAGGTTAGCAGACTTTCGTAGTAGAAAGCGTCCGAGTTCGCTAAAATATCAAAACATCTCTACTTATTTTCGTTCTAAACGCGCAAAGTGGCTAACGAATTCCAGGAGTTATTATGATTTGCAGTCGAATAAGTTAACTTAAAAAACCGTTAAATTATATTAACGCTATCAATCCAGTAAGTATTGACGAACCAATAATGCAAAAATTCTTTTGGTTAAAAAAGAAAAAATGTGGTTCCACTCCGAGAGCCCTCTAAAAAAATAAACATCAGCCCGTCCGCTCTCGATCCAGAAAGCATCATCGAGCAAAATGAAAATTCAGCCCAAGGGCCGGGGGCAAGCTTGCTTGCGCGCGTTTCCCGTATACGCGAAACTGGCCGCGCGGCTTGTTTTACAAAGCCGCTGCCTCCTATTAATAGTCCAAGCCAAAGTCAAAGTCTCCGCTCTCGCGAGTGTGTAATTGCTCTTTTCCTCGAATTCCAGCATCTCCCAGCGATATTACAGACTCTAACTCTCTACTTGCAGGCTAAATATGCCCCACGACGACGACGCTAAGTGCAACAAGTACGGGGACCGCTCGGGCGTCCACAAAATCATGTCCCGCATGCTCGACGACAACACCGTGCCCTGGGAGTGGTCCAAGTGCTCCAGACACTACGTCACCGAGTTCTTCGAGTGAGTTTCTACCGGAGCTGCGGCGCGACTCTTTTCTTTTCTGGATGAGCCTATTGTTGTATGGATGCGTGGGTATTCTGAGACGAGGGCGGCTCCTCTTTTCGGAATTTTCGCTCTGCGTTACTGCGCCGGCTGTCACCCAGAGCTTGCACGAGGGAATGGCTTCTTTTGAGCGGATGCGGGAATTTTGACAGGTCTGAAGAATGGCTTGTTGCGGATGCTGTTGCTGTTCTAGTTAGCCGGGCCAGCCTAGATACTCGGGATTTTTCGGATTTTACTGCCCTCTTACGTTCCATTTGATGATTGACTGTTTATAAATATAAAATTTATCACGTCACTGCAAATATTACAAGTAACGACGAATCAACACAGATATACAGAAGTATCCTCAGAATCCACGCATATATACAACACAGAGCTTTAAAAATAAGAAAAAAAAATTCATGAAAACAGAGTTTTAATAATCAGCCACCATCCTATTAACCCAAAAGATTCTTAATTCCTCATCTGATTTTCTTCAGCGCGGGCAAGGGTAACTGCTTGCTGGACGAGCCGTGGGACAATAAGATGATGACGCGCTCCCACAGGAGTCGGCTGCCAGGCGAGGACTACAACGAGAACAAACAGTGCGAGCTTGTCTACGGTCAAAATTCCACGATCTGTCCGCACATGGTGAGCGATGGTAAGTTTTACGACGTGAGAAAACCTCACTAAAAGAGAGAAAGAGAGGCAGAGACAGTGCGACAAATAAATCACGTCCTGCCTATATCGTAAACGAGCCTATATAGCAAGCACAGAAAAGTACCGCGAACGATTTACATCCTGGAGATGGCTCGCGCGAGGCTTAATCGGATTATAGACGCGGAACGGATGTTAACCTATTCAAATGGGTATTAGCGCGCGCGCGCGAATTGCACGGATTAAGCTCGTGCTGAGGCGATGGCTTGTTTATGGTGTCCTGTTGATTGGACGAGCTTTACGTTTTGCGGGTTTTATCGGCAATAAACTTGTTGATTGTAGAATTTGTTATTAACGATTATTATAGCTAAATTGTTTACAAGTCTAGTATAAAGTTAACTTTTCGAAAAACCGGTAATAATGAGAAACGACGAAAGAAGCAATTACTTGAGATTAGAGAGAAAACGAATCGAGTGAATAAGCTCGGCCAAAGTCCCCTACATGTAACATGTTAGTCTACAAGCGTGCTCGTTCTCGGCCAGGCAGTATGCAAGAGGTTGTGGTGTACAGTGCCGAAATGGGGCGGGGATCAGTGCCACACGCAGCACATGCCCTGGGCAGACGGGACGCGCTGCGGTGAGGATAAATGGTGCCATCGGGGCGAGTGCGTCTCGAAGGAGAATCTGGAACCAGTCGACGGCCAGTGGGGCGAGTGGAGCGCCTACGGCAACTGCTCGCGCTCCTGCGGCGGCGGCATCAAGAAGAAGTACCGGGAGTGTAATAGACCATCGCCCAAGAACGGCGGCAACTACTGCGTGGGCGAGCGAGTCAGGTACAGGAGCTGCGGCACTAGGGAGTGCCCGCCTGGATCTACTGACTTCCGGTGAGTGATGTTTCTTTTTCACCTTCCTCATCTGATCATTTCCTTTCTTTCTCTGATGCGATTGGTTTAAAAATCATTTTATTCTTTAAGCTAATCAGAGATTTTTAAATTTTGTCAAACCTTAATTACCTAAAGAATATCAATTCCAAAATTTAATTATAGTAATCTCTATTGTAATTAATAACATATTGTGTTAAGCAAAATTTAATTGAAAATTAAAATAATTCAGAGAAGAGCAATGCGCAGCTTTCAACAACAACAATCTCAATATTCGCAACTTGGAAAAGAATGTCAAATGGCACGCAAAGGACATGAGGAGTAAGTATAATCAAAACCATATCTTTAACTCTTTAGCATCCTTATCACCTATCTGAAATCATTGAGCATAATGATATATATTTAAAATTATTGCACATACCCGATTGACGATCTCATACGAAATAAGCCTTAAGTATTTTTTACTTTACTTCTAAAATAACAAATAAAGTTTGTCTGATGTCGATACACACAATTATGCACTTTCAGTAATTTTAAGTCACATCAAGCTAAAACAGCAAGTATGTGGGGCTAATTTTATTAATACCACAAAAAAACATTTAACAAAAACTTAACTCTAAACCAGAGCAACCAGACGAGCGTTGCAAGCTCTACTGTGAGGTGAAGGGCAACCAGTACTACATGCTGCGCGACAAGGTATTAGATGGCACGCCCTGCGCGCCCGACACTTTCCACATCTGCGTCAACGGACTCTGCCAACCCGCTGGATGTGACCACATGCTCAACTCGACTGCCACCCTCGACACCTGCGGTGTTTGTCGTGGCGACAATTCCACCTGCGAGAGGATCTGGGGATCTCACAATTACAGCGAGTTCGGCTACACGAGAATTACGGAGATACCAGCCGGCAGCAGCAACATCGACATCAGGCAGCTCAGCTGGAAGGGTTATCATAATGACAGCACTTATTTGGGTTAGTGCGATCCTTTTTTCCTCCTCGAATTATGCGAAATTTAAATGTTATATTTTTCTTTCTATTATGAGAGTTGTCTGGCCATTGCGAGCCTGCTTCCACTATATACCTATAATTCGCGTTTGCTCATAAAATATATATTTACAGCTCTCCGACTGAAGGAAAGCGGCGAGTACATACTGAACGGCAACTTGACGGTAATGACTCGAAAGGTGATCATCCAACCGGGAGTGACTATAGAGTACAGCGGGCCCGATCGCGTCGTTGAAAGACTCAACAGTACCAGGCCTATCCACGTCGATCTAATCCTAGAGGTAAGTCGATCAAAAACATGAATTAATAAAATTCTCATTAACCCAAAGCAAAAGTAATTAATTTAACCGTTCATCCCATACGCCAGGTTCTCTCGGTAGAAAAAGTTTACCCACCTCAAATCACGTACGAGTTCACGGTCCCGAAGAAAAAGCTCAATGGTTACAGCTGGAGTTTGAGCGACTGGACGCCCTGCGACCGAATGTGCCAGGGCAAAGCCTACCGTCAGGCTCTCTGTCGCAACGCCGAGAGCAAGACTATCATGCCCGAGGACTACTGTCCCTTAGAGGAAAGGCCGCGCGAGGAGAGCCGCAGCTGTAACGAGCACTGCGAGCTCCACTGGCAGGAGGTGCCCAGCTCAAAATCCGACTGCTCCAGTCACTGTGGCCCTGGTAGCCGCCTGGTCAAGTACCGCTGCGTTCAGCAGCTGCTCTTGGATAGCTCATCGAGGCCAGTCCCATCGCACGTCTGCTATCACCTTAAGCGTCCACAGGAGCGCCGATCTTGTATTGGGCCGTGCGAGTACGCGCGCTGGCAGTACGGAGACTGGACGGCCTGTTCGGTTACTTGCGGAGACAATGGATTCCAATACAGGACGGCGCTTTGCCTCGACGAGGAGAATAGAACGCTGAGCGAGGATAAATGTCCGGCTCATAGGAAGATCACCAGGCAGGCCTGCGGGAACAAGCCCTGCCCCAAGTGGGGCTTCGGGGATTGGAATCCTGTGAGTGGATATGATTTAGTTTTTTTTAATTCATTGATATTGTTAACTTTTGAGTCGAGCGTTAATGAACTGGAAACTAATTTATTAAGTCCTTGAATGATTAACATTGAAATAAATAGTGCCTGGTAATAATTCAACCAGATTGCATCTGAAATGATGTATTACGCTAATAAAATTCAATCCCAGAAAGAAAACAATGACGTAAAATCTGAAAAGTTACCGTCTCCGATTTCAAGCGAGATAAGCCACGCGTCTACCGGCCAACTCTCCTAGCCATACAGAACGATGTGGCAATACCTAAACAAGCGTTTCCCCCGTGAGAATTATAGAGTAACAATTATGCAGAGCGCAGCCACAAAGAGCTGCCAATCGGCCTCAAATTGTCCCTTTCACCGCGCAACGCTGCAGCCGAGTAGCCCAAGATCTTATCTACCTCGCGCGAGCGCGCAACTTAGTCTTGTCTAGCACGGTGCTTATCCAGTGCGCCAGTGGCCTAAGTAGAATCAATGCGATGCATATGCAAATCAGTCTCTATATCTCTTACGCGCGCTCGCGCATTACATACTTACTACCGCACTTCCTGGCCCATTCGTCATATCTGACTCTTTCTCTTCCTCGCTCGTTTTCCAGTGCTCGGCGTCCTGCGGCATCGGTAAGAGGGAGCGGCCCTACTGGTGCCTCATCGACAACCGCGTGGTCAATCCGAAGCTCTGCAATGGTTTGCCGGCCGGCATCACCGAGATCTGCGACGCTGGACCTTGTCCCGATTGGCATGCCGGAGAGTGGAGCACCGTAAGTGAAAAAATATTTTTTTCCCTTCTTTAGGGACGATTATGAGAACGATTTTTGCTTTTCTTTCAGTGCTCGGCTAGTTGCGGCGATGGTATTCGCAGGCGGATTGTCGTTTGCGAGTATCCGAACGGAACGATGAGCAGGGAGTGTGAGACGACCAAGAGGCCGATAAGCACTATTAGCTGCGCCCTCGAGCCTTGTCCTACCAAAGTAAGGATCAAAGTCTATTTTGTAGTCCATCACAAAATCATTTAACTTTATTAAATATTTTTAATATTTTCATATTTTTATTTAAAAAATTCGATAAATATAAAAAATGTATAAACTTGAATAAAAAACGAACCATTGTATATTTTCAGGCCAGTTTAATACCCGTGACGTATTCGTCGAATTTGCCAGTCGACGATCTGGCCCACGAGAATGACGTTGACAGTCATCGTATTACATTCCGCTCTGGATACAAGTGGCACGTTGAAGGTTTCGAAGAGGTAAGCACTATTTGTAAATAAAACTTTGCAACTCTTATGGTGCGCTCACTAATTACTCGTTGTTATGCTTATTCAACTAGTGTTCAAAATCCTGCGGTGGGGGCATTGCAAAACAAATCATCAGATGCGTCTCTTCGATAACGAAAAAAGACGCGCCGAATGAGGACTACTGCGATTTGAAGAAGCGACCCCAAGACAAGGTTGTTTGCAACGAGCACCAGTGTCCTAGCTGGACCACTGGAGGCTGGGATCAGGTTAATATTATGCATTATTCAGTCTAGCAATTAATTTATTAAACTTTGTTGTTAGTTAATATATATAAGTAAAATTATCCCTGGTTTATTTGACCAAAGAATAATAGAACCTTATGGTTCCACAGTGCGATGTTACGTGCGGCGTAGGATATCAGCATCGCCAAGTGCTATGCCAAGATTTACGAGGTGAAATCATGAACGATAGCGACTGCTCGGAAAAGACAAGACCTCGACACGAGAGGAATTGTCAAAGAGCCCCATGCCCGTCAAACAATAATAGTGACAATGCGCAGAGCCTTGAAACTTACAAGTGGCGAACCGGTCCCTGGGGTGATGTGAGTATTATTTAACTTTAAAATGTTATCAGTTTGAGGAAGTAGGTGCAATTCGAAAAAATTATGTAATTGATCTATAAAGACTATTCCAAGATAGTCGCAACAATGTAAATATTTTTACATCGCGATATCACACAACTTTGATAAAATCTGATCAACACAATATTAATTGAAGATGTTATCGAAGTAAGATAATCAATGTCACTCGTTTTATTGTACTTTTCCTTAATTATCATCGGATAATTAAGAGAAAATAATATTTATAAATAAACTAACAAATACTTAGACGAAAAAAGTAGGTAGCGTTAAAAGGAAATGTGTAATCCTTCAGTGTTCGGCGAGTTGCGGTAACGGTGTCCGTCGGCGTGCGGTCAGCTGTCACCGAGTCAACAGCTTCGGCTGGCAGGACCCGAGCCCCAGCCACGGCTGCGCCCTCAGCGAGAAGCCAGCGAGCGCCCAGAGCTGCAAGACGCGCAACTGCAGCGATCAATTCTACTGGACGGCCAGCAGCTGGAGAAAAGTAATAGAAAAGAAGCCGCTAGCGGCCAAGGTAAATCCGTGATTGTCGGAACGCGTAGTTTTAAACGATCGTGTGTGTGTAAATTTTATAGTGCTCCCATCCGTGCGGTCGCAAGGGCAGGCAGTTGCGACGGGTCTTCTGTCTCGATCGCCAGGGCAGAAAGGTCAGGCGGCGTCACTGTCAGGCTGGGCTGAAGCCTCCGCGCAAGCGCAAATGCAATCAGAGGCCGTGTACGGGGCCGACCTCGTGTGCCGAGGTTCAGACTAGATTAAAGACTTACACCGATGGCGATTACACGCTACTGGTGGGAGGCAGGTACATGACGATTTACTGTCACGGCATGCAGAGCTATGAGCCCCTGGAGTACCTCACTCTGCCCACCGGCGAGCAGGAGAACTACGCTGAGATTTACGACAAACGGTATCTCACACAACACAATTCTGACAATGATGCACACAGCCAATGCAGACACGGCTACTTTCTTGTTATTCTATACTTTTCTTACTTTTTTTTTTTTTTTTTGCTTTCACTAGAGCGGTGATGTTCGTCCAGAGTGGATGTTGCCGTCAACTTTTAATTTTACTATACTAGATTCTAGAAACATGAAAGTAGTAGACCAAAGTATAATCTATACCAAATATAAAAACGACATTATGTTGTCATTAAATAACACATATAGTAGTTAGAAAGTTGACTAATATCCAGTAGTCGCTTGTGCTCCCGCATCTGAAATTTTTATTATTTAGAATATGTACCATTTTTTGTTGTAGGCTTCGAGACCCTCATACTTGCCCTCACGATGGCAGGAGAAACGACAGCTGTGAATGCATGGCTCAACCGGCGACGATATCTGGCCGAACGGTGTTCAAGAAAGTGCGAATCAACGTTCACACATTGCATATAATACGTAAGAGAGTGAAATCAATTATAGAAAACTGTAAAAAAAGTTTTATTGATTAGTACAAGAATAATTAATTTCTTTTTTACTTTTTTTTCATCTAGCCGACGACTTTAGATTTTCCACGACAATAGGCCAAAATAGCATAGAGTACGGAAAAGCCGGTGACTGCTATAGCCAAATAAATTGTCCGCAAGGTCGGTTTGGAATTAATTTGAGCAAAACACTGTTGATGCTTTCTCCAGATGTTCATTGGCCGAAACAACAAAATTCCTATTCTTTAATCAATAAAATTGTAAGTCAAATAAATATTTTTAAAAAATTATTTTTCATTTAAAGAAGCTTATTTACAAGTTTCGAGAAGAAAGTTTGTTATAATCAATCGAAATGAATAATATCTTTGATATAAATCTTATTAATCAGAATTTCATTGTATCTCTTTATCAGTGAATCCGTAATGACATTTTAAAGAGGTGATTCAATGTTTTTTTTTTGCAGAATAATCAGCGTGTTATTGGAAAATGCGGAGGATACTGCGGATTTTGCACTCCTGCTCCAGGCTTGAAATTAAACGTGTTACCTCCATAAACTGTTAAAATTCTTACAGCAATGTTTAAAATTTTTGCTGCTGGTTATGATCAAGGATCGCAGCCGCGACCCGAAAGTAAGTATACCAATGGCGTGGTATACACCCTATTTTTGATATACTAAAAGTATATATAGCAGGACAATAATAAAAAGAGTCTACAATATTTTTATTGTGTATAATTGTAAAGGCTGGATAGTTGAAAAACAAAAATCTAAGAACATGAGTGGCAATAGTTTGAGAATGCAAGCTGTCGGTGCCATAAATGTAACCAAACGCGTAATACTTGTTGTGTATGAATGTGTGCGCGTGTGTATAAAAATATACACACTTTATTGTAGTAGTTGATTTATGAAAGAGTATTTTATATAATTAAGAAAAAAAATATTAACTTTTATGACATTATACACTGCTTAACCGTGCTAACACTATGTACATTATATACGTTAAAAATGCTGCATTTGAGTTAGTAAATGTAAACACTGCCGTCATAGGACAGTTTTTAAGCTGCTTAATTTGTACGATTACGCAATGGATCTGCATAGAAAAATTCTCATTACAATAATTTTGGAGTGAAATCCATTATTATATTACAATACATGTATAACTAACTATCACTGTCCAGCATAATTTTCTATTGTCATTCTAAGATGTAGTCTCAGAGAAAAGGGACTTGAACACATAAAAATGTGTCTGTACTAGTCATTTGTTCCAGGGCGCTTCTAAGAGCATACAAAAAGTTCTATTAGCTATTTCTTCTCGAGGTGCCACTAAAATTCTTATAAAAGTATTGATTTTTATATAAATACAATAAAAATACGTGTAATAGATCGTGTTCATTTTTAATGTCGGGTAAAAAAATTAATGTTAATACTTATAATGTAAGCTATTATATGTTAATAAAATATACAATGCAAGAGACTCTCTAACGAAATATGTAAGGGTAACACTGCCAACTTGTATGTAATGTTGCCAATTAGATTAGTATTTATTGTATACCTTACATTATAAATTTATACAAATTAATAAGGAATTCATAATATAGCATTCTTATACTTATGATTTAAGCTGTTTTTATAAAAAAAAATTAATAAAGGCATAAAATGATATAAAATTACGAACTATTGTTTTCTGTTTATCCAAACATTATCATTATTTTATTATACAAGAAGAAAATTTTATCAAATTTTATAAAAATTTTATTAAAAAGAAAAAAGATTTTATCTTGGCTTGGATTACATAAAACGTAAAATTCCTTGAAAAAATAGTCATATAGCGCAAGAACATACTACCAGCCGAAATCGGTAAAGTAAAATGAGCGCACAGTATCGTCTGCAGCTATATATCTATCATGGATAGACAACTGTCTATTCACGATTTTACCGATATTATTTATGATTGATCGACTGCTTCTCTGATCTATTACAGACTACATTCTTAACATTGAAATTAAAATTTTTTTTTAATATTTTTAAAAATTATGTATCACATGTTACTATAATAATTTTAAAAATAAATTATATTTTAAAAGTAACTTCTTTAAATTTGTCATTTAAGTATGTTTCTAGTGCATAAATCGAACTTTGTATACACATCATGTCAAAAAATATTTTTTAGTATTTTGTATGTACATACATACGTAAATGTTCGAGTGCACACACGCTCGAATAAAGAAACGTCTACTCAATTTTGCTTTGTGTACGTCGGATAAAAAAAATACAGATGACATATAAGCAAGAAGATGATTTTAATCACATGTGGATTTGCTGCCCAATTTTACAAGATATTGCATTAAAATCGTGTTTTTAAATATATAACACGTATTGGCATTGGCAGTGATTCAGCGCTCAAATGTAATTAAAGAAACTTTAGAATAAATCTTATTTCTTCAATTTATGTATTAAAAGAAACCCAAGATACAAAATTATTCACTTAACAAAATTAAACAAATTAATTTCTTAAATTTTTTTCATATAGAATATTTGACCTTAAAAGACATCATTTTCGCAAAGCATGCTGCAGCGAATATAATATATTATGCATCATGGAAACGATGTTCGGGCTACAATATTTAAACGCAGGGAAGGCCCAGCCCACATCTTCCTCAAATGCAGTGTACAATTTTTTTGCATACCCTTTAAGTTCGTACTCATTCACCACTGAAAAGGATAAGATTTCGTTTCCGAGTCGATGAGAAAAAAGTATGGACTTTAAGCTGGGGGATGTAAAAGAAGTACTTTATTCCCGCAAAAGAAGGGATAAAGTAAAATTTTGGCAATAAAGCATTAAAGGAAATCAAATGCTACTTTTGAACCGCTTTTTGGGTCAATAAAGTGGCCTTTACAGGTGAATTAGGAATAAAAGATATTTTAACCTTGTCTGAACTTTTCACCCTCGCTTAGTACCAGTGCAATAGTATCCACTCAAGCTTGAAATCATTTTATCGCACTTGTATCAAAATTAAGTATTCCATTTAATAAGAGAATTTTGTCGTCTTGTAGTTGTTTTTCATTAAAAGAACAATATGAGATTTTACAAAACTAAATATTGAATATGATAATAATATTGATTTTCATAATCTTCGCTTTAGTATATTTTTTCGGTTAACTTCGGTAAAATGCATTTACCATTGACGCACTGATTATTTTGCAAAACATTGAATCATCTCATTAAAACGTCCATACAGATAAACTGATAAAAGGATTTAATAACATTCTAATTAGAAAGATTTATCGCAGAGATATCTTTCATTTCAATTGACTTCGATAAACTTTCTTTTCGAGAAGTCGTGCAACAAGTGTATACCTTCTTTTGATAAAAAAAAAAATTAATAAATACTCTAATGGAAATATAATCGTAAGGTTTTGTAAGTTTCTGTAAGTTTTTGTAAGTTTCTGTAAATTTCTGTAATTTTCTGTAAGTTTCTGTAACGTTCGTATCGATTTCGGACACTTCTTACAAAAAGTTATAAAAACTTACAGAAACTTACAAGAAGTTATAAAAATTTACAGAAACTTACATACAAATACAAAAAGTTACAGAAACTTATGAATATTTACAATTTTTTACGAAACATAACGATTCTTATATTTACTATTTTTTTGCATATAAGTAAAATTATTAAACACATTTCGCAATTATAAGAAATTATAAGATACAATATCTTATTGTAAGGAATTGTAAGTTTCTGTAAATTTTTGTAAGTTTCAAGTTCAGTAATATTACAAGTACAAAGTAAGTACAATTATATTTCCATTAGGGTAAAATTAATATGCCTTTTTAATTTTGTAGTCGTCGTTATAACTTTATAAATGATAAAGTAAGAAATTAATGTCATGTTATTTAATTTAATCTTATATTACGATTCTAATGCGTAAAAATTCTACTACTAGTAGTAGTCAGTTACTGCAACTTCATTGTAACTTCATTGCAACTTCATTGTAAAATTTCAAAAAATTCTTTTCAAACATTTTATTGATTTTATATAAATATGCAAAAATATGTGTAATAGATCAAATCTATTTGTAATGACGGGTAAAAAATTTAGTGTCAATACTGATAAGATAGGCTATGGTATGTCAATAAAATTCGGAATCTAATAATTTCTAACGAAATATATGGGTAACACTGCCAACTAGTATGTAATGTTGCAAATTAGCCTAGTGCTATCATTACTACTTCTTTAATTATATTAATTAATTATCGATAGTTATAGAAGTAATACTTTGTTATTTTTAAATAATTTTACAATTTTTATTAAAATAATTTAGTTATATTTTATAAGAATAATAATTATAAAAATTATAATTAGTATCTTATAATTCGTGCATTTCAGTATATACCAGTTACTTTAATCTGTGTTTTATTTTGAAATTAATATAATTATAAACTGGAGAACGCGGCGTATATTAAAATTAGCATAAATTATTTTTAAAATAGCTTCTTTAATAAAACTTATATTATAAAATAAAAAATAAAAATGAAAAATCAATAAAAATATGAGCGTAATCTTCAAAGAATAGAATACAAACAGTCAGTAGTTACACTTCCAGTATTTCCATTTTTTAAGTAAGTATAATTCGTAGATAAAAAAGAAAATAAGCGACACGTACTTTTCTATACGGCTGTAATATATATACATACATACCTATATATTTATTATCAAATGCATTAGCACACAGCATTCTTATGCAAAGCTCGTAAAAATCAGAAAACACATGATTGATATACTTAAAAAAAGTATAACATATACATATAGGTATATAAGCAAAAACTACTTGCTGGCACATACCACGCATGCGTGACGTCTACTCGGCTGTCCTGTCTATCTATACATTACTTCAACAATCTTTCGCTGGAGATAAAGATGAAAAGTGACCTGAAAGGTTATCTCGAAGTCGAAGCAGCGCTATACCGCCTCTAGCATGCAATACGGGAAATAGCCTGTTATTGCCGTTTATATATAGTTTAAATTGCACTCTTATCTAGCTCCGATACAATACTACAATATCGCTCATCTTCAGCACGTGCTTCTTCATCAGCTTTGTTGAGGTTAGTTTAAACAAGAGCAACATCGAACGCGCCTTCCTATATATACAGCCTCCTGCTAGCGAGCAAAAAATTATCTACAATTTCGATCTACAATCTTTCTATAGTCTTGAGATTACATCGCCTCGAAATAAATATCTCTGGAGAACTTGTGATAGTCAGCATTTTTTTTTTACAATTCCGCACCACCTAATGTCACGTTAGAGATTCTGCCGAGCGCTTTCGATAAGTCGATAAGGTAAAGTTATTTGCTAAGATTATGGAGAATCGGAGATTTACGCACTCGTGCTTTGATAATTCTAGAGTAAAGTTCTTTGCTGGAGGTACACGGAACGTCCTTACTTTATCTCATTTCTGCGGGAATTTTACTTTGATACGATAATTTATAAATATGAATATTTAGTTTCTTCGTGTAAGGAGGCATTTTTTTAGATTATCTTTTTTTTTTCAGAAAACTAACAATTAAAAATGACCACTGTATTCACTGGAATTGAATTGGGACCACCCATTGAAGTCTTTGCACTCAGCAAAGCTTTTCAAGATGACCCTCATACACCCAAAGTCAATCTAACAATAGGAGGTAAAAATCTTGTATTTATTGAATTTAAACGTAAATAATATTTACAAAATTAATTTTTTAATTACTATTAAATTTTAATTTTTAAAATCATTACTTTTTTTATACATTCTCACATAATATCAAATTTCACAAAACTAATGAATCTATTTTATACACATAGAAGTATATATGTCAGTAGAGAATTCTTCAATTGAGCATTTACAAATGACCTTCATGGATCATATATATTATGCAATGTAACTCTGACAAACATACAATCTCTCTTTGAATTAGTCACAATTTACAAAGCTTAAATATAATTTTACAGGAATGCAACATTCAATTATTTTAATTTAAAATAATGTTCCTACTTCAATCTATAGACTCTATCATTGCTTAACTTAGATTGTGTTTTAAAATAAGATTTTACAAATGGAACTTGCCACAACCAAAGCAAGAAATTTTAATTTTGGAACATTGGTATCTATTTTTATTACAATTGCATCTGTCATTTATTTTAAAGACTCATTTTGACTAAGAAGTTTAATTTTAAAATTGCTTTAATTAATGTAATATTTTTATATATGAATACACTTACACATTAATTATCTTTTTTTAATTATACCAAACTTCTAAAAAAGTACTATTGAAAAATTTTATAATTTTTACTAAAAAATAATTTTTTTTATATTATTTTAATTTGAATTTAAAAAATTTTGCAGCTTATAGAACAGAAGAAGGCAAACCATGGGTGCTTCCAGTAGTTCGTAAAGTTGAACACATGTTGGCAGAAGATGAATCTTTGAATCATGAATACCTTCCTGTACTTGGTTTGGATTCATTTAGTCAAGCAGCTACTACTATGGTTTTAGGAAAAGATTCTAAAGCTATAGCTGAAGGCAGAGCTATTGGAGTGCAAACATTGTCTGGTACAGGTGCACTCAGAGTATGTGCTGAGTTTTTAGCTCGAATTTTACATTTTGAGACTTTCTACTACAGTAAACCAACTTGGGGTATGATTCTTTATTTTATTATTAGTACAATACAATTAGTAGTACTAATTTTAGTATTTAAATAATATTCATAAATTTGTAAAGACAAAATATGAAATTAAAATTTTTAATTATTTGGATTGATGTAAATATGGTAATTGAAAAATTGAAGACAAGCCCAACTGAAGAAGATATTTTAAAATACTGTTCAAGCTTGAAAGAAATTTATTACAATTTAAAAAAAGATCTTGCCGATGAAATTGACCTGTCAAGTTTTTCCATTTGACATAGTAATTTATAATATTATATAATTTTTACATCTTTATGTAATACTATGATTTTTTTCAATCTCTAATTCTTCTACTATCAATTGACACAAATATTTGAAATTAACAAATTATACTTTGCAGAAAATCACAGATTAGTATTTTTAAATGGTGGTTTCAAAAAAAATTGTGAATATCGCTACTGGGATCCAAAAACCCGTGGAGTTGATATAGATGGCATGCTAGAGGACTTAAGAAATGCCCCAGAAAATGCAGTTATTATTTTACATGCATGTGCACACAATCCTACTGGCTGTGATCCAACACATGAACAATGGAGTAAAATAGCTGATGTGGTAGAAGAAAAACGTTTGTTTCCTGTTTTTGACAGTGCTTATCAAGTAAACTAAATTTAATTCAAATATTTAATAATTAACAGAATATTCATTGTAATTATTGAAGAATATTTATATCACAATAGTTTTCTTATAATATAAATATGAATAACTTTCAGGGTTTTGCTAGCGGAGATTTAGATTATGATGCTTATGCAGTCAGATTATTTGTTGATCGAGGCATAGAATTCATATGCACACAAAGTTTTGCAAAGAACTTTGGTTTATATAATGAAAGGGTAGGGAATTTCGTATTAGTAAGCAATAGCACAAAACAAATTCCAGAAATGAAATCTCAATTAACTCTTATTGTAAGAGGAATGTACAGTAATCCACCAAATCATGGAGGTAGAATAGTTTCAACAGTTCTGAACAATCCTGCACTTTATGAACAATGGTAAATTTATAATAAAATAACTTCAAAAGTTTTATTTGAAAAAATAAAAAGCAATTAAATAAATTTTTTTTTTAATATTTTCATACTTGATTCAAATAAAATCTTTTGCAGGAAAGAACATATTCGTACAATGTCTGGAAGAATAAAAGAAATGAGAAAAGGCCTTTATGAAAAATTATTAAAGTTAAAAACTCCTGGTTCATGGGAACATATAATTAATCAAATTGGGATGTTTTCTTATACTGGCCTTTCAGGTAACTTTTCTTCATTAAAAATTATCATAAATATTTGATAAATGTTATAAAATTAAATATTTTACAGAAAAACAAGTGGAACATTTAGTAAAAAATTATCACATCTATTTATTACGTAGTGGACGCATCAATATGTGTGGACTAAATGAAAATAATTTGGATTATGTAGCAGAAGCCATCAATGATGCTGTGACAAAACTATCTTAAGCGTAAAATTATTATTTATACCAAATATAACGTAATAGATCGATATATTACTCAAAGTACAAAGCCTTGTTGTAATTTGAGGGTAAATACTTTTCATTGTTTTATAAAAAAAGAAACAAATGTCAATATGAATTTTGGATGATTTAAAATTCACTTTTAAAAATATATTTTGTATTAAAAAAGTTTTTTAAAATTGACATGGAAAATTTCAATCAATTAAAAAATATATGCAATAACTATATAATAAGAATTATACATCGAATCAATCATTGGAAATATTCGCTTAAGCAAAAAACTATTGAATATGTGTTTATCTTCATATCTTAATGATAAAACCAAAGCAACTAGGCTATAGGTGATACATGAATACTTGTAGAAATTTAAACGTTACTATCTATTAGTATAAAGCACGAATTATCATGTGTAGAACCGTGCAAATGTGTCAAAGATAGAATAATGAAATACCACAATCTATTTTTACTAATGTTGCTTTACATGTGGTGATGATAATAATAATAATAATAATAACATGTTCCAATCATTGTTCCATAAAGTAAATTTGAGAAAGTTTAAATAAAAAGATAGCTAAATACTGCCATTTCTATTGAGATTTATATTATTCATGTTTATTAATTAGTTTTTAAATGAACAAATCAGAAACATCAAGAAAAGGCAGCTATTGATTTTTATGTACATTTTTTTTAAAATTAATGTAACAATTTTTAAGTGATTTTTATTATAAATAGAAACAAATTTATATTGAAATTAGAAAGCAAAAGAATTTATGAAATACAAGGGAACAGTTAATGTCAATAATTTCTGCATTTAGGATAACTTGCAGATGTATATGTGCAGTTAACTTAGAAGTTTAATGTTATATCTATATTGTTATAAAATGTATTTAGAAATTTAGTTATATATGATTTAGAATATTGAAATGATTGTAAAATATTATATACGTATAAATAATAGATTTACTAATAAAAAACTGTTTAAAATATATAAATGTTAAAAATATTTCTTTTATTTGAATTATTCAAAAATTCATGTATAATATTTACAGTAATTAAAATAAATAAATTATATTTATACTAAAAAAAAAGAAACTAATTATAAATTCCATTTTGAAACTTTCTTTTTAAAAGTTTCTGTACCATCAGCTTCTACAGCCGAGTAAAATCCCATTGATTCGTACTTTGATCTCATATAAAGTATATATCCAATACATCCAGTCATAGCTACAATGCCAATGGCCATAACAGCATTATTCTGAAAAATATTTTACTGTATTAAGTATAAAGTTTCATAATATTTTATCTGTAATAGCTTTAAAATAATTACTGGTCTAGCGTAGAGTTCAAAATTAACAGCACGAAACAATGAGGTTGATCGCATTGAACGAATACCATCACCTGGGGTATGTTTTTTTTCTATATTATCTCCCATTTTAAAATTTTCTGATGACAGTAGCAGCAAAACTGCTGTAAGAAGTTTTTGCATAAAATTTAATGAAATATTGATATTTTATGACAAAATTATTTATTAAATATCTTTTAAGACATGTTTATTAATGTAGAGTGAACATTAAGAATTATCTAAATTTTCATTTAGAAAATATTGTAATTCAGAGTAATAATCGAGCAACAATTAAAATTTCTTAAGTCTTTCATTAACATTAATAAACAAGTGAAATCTGAAACAATTTTTTCAAGAAAAATAAACAATCCTAACCCTTATTTTCTAATTTTTAAAAACAAGTTTTATAAAGTAATAAGAAATACTCACTTGCGTATTTTAATTTATTTAGCCCACGACATGGTTATAATTAAAAATAATATTTTTTAAGGTTACGTCTCTCACACGCACTGTGCCACAGTGACGTCACAAATCAGCTGATCACTACCACACGAGTACCCATCGCGAACATCTGTATATACATCCATCACTACTTAGCTATGTTTTTTAAATTTTAAGTAGGAAATTTAAATCTAAAAATCTTGAATTATTTAAAAAGTACTTGTGTGTTATAATATGAAAGTAAATACAGAAAAAAATAAAAAAATCACTAGCATCTCTGATTTTATATATAGACATATTTTATTTCTGCATAATATATTTTTACATACTCTTTTATTTGCTCTCATAAGTCATGTACATTCTGTATTTTCATTCATTTATTCTAAAAAACTATTACATACACACATTCTTTTCCTTTTGCGCCCTTTTTCTTTCAGTTTTCATGCCAGAAGAATAATACAAATAAAAATTGTATATTTAAGAATGCTAAATACATTTTAGGAATCACATAATACCAAATCCACAGTCATACTGCAATTCAAAACTTTGAATTATGTGGTTGTTTTCAAAGTTTCAGGTGTAGATTATAAAAATTTGTAACTCTTCATTTACCATATAAAAACAATTGATATTTTAAAAAATTCATTCTTTTTACAACAAAAATCTCATGGCAGCTATAGCCACATTCGTGAATTAATTAATCAACAGTAGAAAAATTTGTGACAATTTCGTCACAATATGACTTCTCAAGATTGTCCGCCAAAACCTCCCATTAAATTACTTAAGCCTCCAGCAGCACCTTGTTGTAATTGCCTCATCATATTTTGAAGACCAGACATACCACCTGCATATCAAAAATAATTTTATTTAATTGTAATATTCTATATATAATTTTATTTTAACATTCGTATAGTAGGATAATATTTACCCATTTGATGAAGTACACGTGGATCCATCATCTTTGCCATTTGTTGATTAAGTTTTGCCATTTGAGCAGGGTTGACATTCTTTGTCATGTCTCCACCCTTAAATAGACCTTTAATGCCACCCATTTTTTTGACAACAGCTGCAAACTTTGTATATTGAGCTATTAAATCTTTTACATCTTTCTCTGTCACACCAGAACCCCTTGCTACTCTTGTGATTCTTCCAGGTTGTTTACTGAAAAGTTTAGCACCATCTCTGCTATCCAATTCTGAAATGTTTACATGCATATTAATTTCATACAAATTTGATTGCTTTACGTCTTTTTGAGTAGTAAATTTATTTATTTATCTTTTTTACTAACCTGAATCATTCATACTATCCATCATTGTCATCAATTTCTTTAGCCGAGCCATAGATTCTTGCTCTGTTCCTTTTGACATAAAATCTTGACTAAATCCAGGTATCATACCCTAACAAAATTAAAGAAAATTTATGAAAGGCTATTTGTTAGGGTTCTAAAAAAATTATCAAAATCATTTTATAATTTTATAACATACCATAATTTGTGAAAAAGGTCCCATTTTCATTATATTTTGAAATTGTTCATACATATCACGTAATGTAAACTGACCATGTTTGATTTTTTCTAATAATTCTTCATTATCATCTAAATTTAATTCATTCACTTTATCGATTAAACCCTCTATATCACCCATGCCTAACAATTTACTAATAAAAGGTTTTGTTTTGAATGGTTCAAGATCATCAATGTGTTCTCCAGTACCCACAAAAATAACCGGACTTTGTGTAGCAGCAACTCTATAAATATTATAATACGTTAATAAACAATAATTGTACTATGCATAATAATTTAAACAGTTGAAATACTAACGCTGAAAGTGCTCCACCACCTTTAGCATGACCATCCAATTTTGTTATGATGATAGAACCTACATTAACACGTTCTTTAAAGGCTTTAGCCTGTGCTTCACAAGCTTGACCAATAGTTGCATCCATCACGAATATAATGTTATCTGGTTGCTATAAAAGAAAACGTTAATTAAAGTTTTCAAATAATATGTCTATACTTAACCATGGGTCTATTGTGACACTCACAACAGCATTTGACACTTGCAACATTTCCTCAAAAAGGGATTCTTCTTGTTTATGCCTACCACTTGTATCAACAATAATGATTTCATATCCTTCTTTTTTAAACATATCTACACCATCTTGAGCTATCACTACAGGATCAACTTCTGTGTAACTGTAAAATAAAATAAATTTGCTCAATAGAAATACAGTAAATAATTTAAACATATTAGAATGATTTTATAAAATTTTTAAATTAAAATTCAGACTAGAAAAAATAAGTAATTAAATGACAATGATAGTTTTTTACCTTCCATAAAACGGAATCCTAGCTTTTGTGGCATTTTGTTTAATTTGATCGTAAGCTCCAGCACGGAACGTATCAGCACAAACTAAACAAGCCTTCCAGTTTTTCTTAAGATAATGATACGCCAGTTTTGTACATGTTGTAGTTTTACCAGAACCTTGTAGACCGACAAACATGATGACGTTTGGCCTTCCTTTCACAGGTTGATATGCTTTGACTCCAGGATCTATAAGCTAAAGGTGAAAAACATGGTTAACATTACATCAGTCTAATAACTAAATGAAATTTCTGCAACTTTAGCACACGCACTTTGACCAGTTCTTTGAAAACAGCACTCTGTATCATGCGCCTCTTATTGAGACCACCAGCCATGTCCTCGAAATCGATGACTGTTCGTACATTCTCCCTCAGATTTTTCACCAGCCTTATATTAACATCAGCTTCAAGTAACGCCGCGCATATCTCCTTCAGCATGGAATTCAGCACCTGTCCAGGACGAGAAAATCAAAGGCATAACATCTGTTTACATTCCATATGCAATGATGCCACATAGGAACACATAACCTTACCTCCTCATTTATGATGGTCGCATTGCTCAGCGAGCGCAAAGCGGACGTTATCTTACGTCCCAGATCCGCCAAAACCATTTTGGCGATTTATCCGGAGGCCGTGGAGATGAGAAAAATTAACTACCTTCCTCGGGGGATGAACAATGAGCGCGACGGATGAAGCGCAGCAGAACAAACAGGAGGAAATTTTCACCTCGGTGTCTGCAGTGTCTGGTCTCTCTGGTCCGCTCCGCAAGTCCGCAGTCTATAGCATAGCATAGCAGTAGTGAGAGTGGGGAGCAAGAGACAATGTATATAGGTATGTATATGTGTTTTATCAAGCTATATACCTGCTTTTTTTTTAATAAATCACCATTCGTAATTATTTTGGTGCGGTTTGATGAAATTAAAGTGGCTAAGTGAGTAGGCGAAAATAGAGTAGTAGTCGTTGGCTGCAAATTTAAGTGATGATTGCATTTGTTGAGGTTAAAATCTTTATCTATTTCTTATTAGATGTTTTTTTTTAATAAATTTTGATAATAAATGCACTGAGTAAAAAAGTCAACAGTTTTTATCGAAATTTACTTATTGTATGATGAAGCGTTTCTAGTATTCAATTTATGCGCTCCTTATTTAATTAATGTAGTTATTGAAATCAAAATAATAAATAATTTTGAACATAAATTTACAGGGAAAAGAGGGCCGGCTAATTTTTAAAAGAACAGATATTGAAAAAAAATTAAAAAGCTAATTTCGTCTAATTTAAACAGTACTGAAAATTTATCAGATAAATTCGTCTTTTTATTAAGGTTTAAGCTACTCTTTTGATATTTTCTTTTATGTCACATAATTTTTTGACAAAATAAGTAATTTTTTTATCAGAATGTTTTTATTTCAATTTTAAAAAATAAAAATACTAAAAATTTAGAATTTATATTATAATTGTAATTGTTGAAAGGAAAAAAGTCTGAACTGTATGTCTTACTAGACCTGCCTATTCTACTTCAGTGCCTTTATCTACTGAAGTTTGCAAAATTTTCGTATGGAAATGGTATTAAAAGTTATTAAAAATTAATAGGTTACCATCTAAATTAAAAAGATACAGTAAATCTAAATAATCTAAATAACTGGCAAGTTAATATACTATTGTATTAGCAGAGTGTATTAACAATTAATAAAGTTATTTAAAAACAAAACATTTTTCGCAGTATTCCGTAAATATAAGTAGTTACAGGACAAGTCTAGTAAGACTCAGAAATTAAGTTTAATATACATTTTAAACCGTTTCATTGAATTTGAAAGGTTAAGAAATAGTCTATAATGTTGCAAAAATATTAATTACATCCTACATCTGTATGAATTTTCAAACATAAAATATCAATCTTGTTTAAATTAATGAGAGCCTACAAGCACTTATTCCAAGTGAATAAACTTAATTTTTGGTCTTTTGCTACTTGAGGTATTATGAAAGTTCCTTTCAAATTTAATAAGTAATAATACCTTGCGATGCAAGAGCGTAAAAATTGAAGGTGATAATCGTCTCAATTAATTTTGGCACTTGCATGAAACAATATTTATTTTTAGTATAAATAAAAAGATGAGAGGCGGTACTTTTGTACTATACTTTTATTTTTTCTGCATAATTTAGATAAAATTGTATAAAATTGAATTGAGAAGAGAATTAGCGCATCTGCATATATCCCAAAGCACGCAATAATCAACACCTGCATCACTGCAGCATATATCTACTCGAAGCTCAGGCCGCGCTGCAAATCTCGGAGCCAACGGGCAACAAGCACGCGCACTCCTCCAATAAAGCATCCTTCCAAGTATAAAAATACCTTTCGAAACAGCTCGCCACTCTGAAGCGCGCAAACATCAAGCCTCCATACCTACACGCTCAGCATCGCCCCATCACCATTTAAAATCCCGCTCGCTCCCGATCCCGTATATCCCCAAGAGTCCATCTCTCTCTCTCTCTCTCTCTCTCTGAGAAAAAAAGCCGTATAGGAACAAGTGTGCGCGACTCTATATAATCCCATATATCCCATTGAGGAGCTCGAAAGGTTGGCCGCTGCTCCGCTGGCCGCCAGTACTTATATGTCGATGCTCCTCCTCTCTCTCTCTCTGTCGTTCATTACTCTGCTGTGCGCGTATATCCCCGCACGCGCGCGCGCGCGAGACGGAGCAGCAGCGGAGGGGGGGTAGAAACTCTTGAGAAAACGGCGAAAAAACGAGCCGCGCATACACGACGGTCGACGGTCCGGCCAGTGCCGCTCTAAGCGCGCGCCCGACTCACAGCAGCGCGACACCGCAGCTCGTGCTGTATATCTCCGTACTATTATAAACTTTCGCTGGGCGCTTATTTTGTTTTTTTTTTTTATTTTTATAAATACGCCCTCGAGCGCTTACGTAGATAACAACGGCAGTGCGGAAAGTCTGACTCTTCTGCGGATAGTGCGATAGTACTGCGTGTATATATATATATATATAAGTAGTAGTATCGTAAGCAGAAAGTGTCCGTAAGTCTGCGACGTATATATAAGTATATATATATATTCGAGGAACGCGCGTCTTGATGGCGTCACGGCGCAGCTGCAGCAGTAGACCGAGTACGACGAGACGGGCGGCGTGCACGTAGCTGCGTGCACTGCGAAAACGCGCGGCCGACACATCCCCCTACACACGCCTCTATATACATTTACGCCTGTTGAGTGTGCAGCGGCAGCAGCAACTTGACGCGTGTGTAACCCGCATTTTTTCTCTCTCTCTCCCCTCTCTCCAATGTGCACGCAACAATAAACATCATCAGCGGCGTCTGTCTTCTCCAAGATATATATACGCACGTTTTCGCGTGCGCACAGGCAAGGATAGATATAGGGAAGAGGCGTGAGGTTACATCACTCTCTGTTTATAAGTATATATCGGCTATAGGCCTGCTGTATCCTGCTGCAGGGCAAGAGGCGAGCGACATGAATTACTCATCGACGTACAAGCTTGTGGTTGTAGGAGGCGGAGGAGTCGGCAAATCCGCGATTACGATACAGTTCATCCAGGTGAGTGCATGCACCAGCAAATATCTTTCTCTCTCTGCGAGCGCGCGAGCGCATAGTGGCCCTGACACGCCTTTTTTTCCAACTCTCTCACTCTTATATATATACATATATATAGGGCCGATCCCGCGCACGGCGCGCTTTGCTCCGCTTTTTTTTCTCTCTCTCTCTATGCTCCGGCGAGGCCCTGACTTTTCGTTGACGTTTACTGACGCCGCTCACGGGCGTCTTGCTGCCGCGGCGTTTGCCTTTTTTGGAAGAGAGAGAGAGAAAGAGAGAAGTAGCTGTCTATGAGCTGCGTGATGAAAGAGCGGATGGCTCGCCGATATCGTGGGCTTTTTTTTTGTTATAGAGGAAACTTTTGGGTTACATTGGCCGTGCGGATAAAAGTGGAAAATTGGATCGGACCGAGAGTCTGGCTGACACGGGTTCTTTATTTGTGTGGGTTTTAAGGTCAGGGGAAAATCTATGGTCGTCGCGCGGGCGGAGGAATCAATAATGCTAATGCGGAGGCGAGCTGATGTGTAACCCTTGGGACGTTTCGTTTTTTTCCAAGGGTGTATAAATATTTTATAGCGCCTTTGATTGATAGTTTGGATTTTCGGGGAGCGATTGATTTTCCAGAATTACTTACGCATGGACGGGGGAGATTTTGCTTTCATGAATGTAAATAGATCTGTTTATGTTGTCGTTATAAACTCTATGAAATGAGCTATTTTAAGCGCGCCGCGAAAATTGGGATCATGAAAGTTTATAAACGAATCGTAATCGATATTTTTAAACGAATTTCCGTGGCTTGTAAAATTTAACTATATGTTTGTTTTAAGGCGAAGTTATGCATAGCAAATGCCGTTAGAATAAAATAAGATTTGTTAAAAGTAACGCTGTTTATATAAAGCTAACACTTAGATATAATATCAATTTAATTTTTCTCGAAATAAAAATAATTGATTTAATTTTTATAAATAGTATTAATCTAAGTTTCGGTAAATAATTATTTATACTCAATTTTGGAGCACAAATCTATATATGCGAAACATTATTTTTAAATGTAGAATTCACTTAAAAAATTTTTCCACAACCGTACGTATATACTGCACCCAACAATATAAATTAAATGAAAAACTATCCGGCAATAAAACGAAAATGCAACTATATTGACGCGCGCGAGCGTGATAAAATAAATATATTTACTAGCAACATTTTCGGATCGCATGGATGAATCTATTAACGAGCGAACTTTTGACGCCCCAAAACGCGATCAATGCCAAAGTTAATAGGAGCCAAAAAAGTCGACTGGCCGAACTTTCGCGCTGCCACTATACTTAAGTAGACGCCGGGGAAAATTATGTTTCTATTCTCATCCGTGATAATCTGACGCGCTCGCCGCGGGAACTGGGTCTGCCTTAGGCCGCTCCCGTTCCACATTATTTTAGGATGGTGTAATTAATGTTGTAATTGGCCGAAAAATCGAAGTCTTTCTGTTTTTTTTTCGCCTCTAAATTTAGACCTTCTCGGGCTTTATTTATTTATTTTTTGTTTTATGATTGCAAAAATCATTATTATTAATTTACGTTTATTTTGCTTAATATACTTTAAAGTCTCTCGCATTACTATTTATTCGAAATTATTATAACAAATGAGTCATTAAATTTGAGAAAAATAAAAGTACCGTAATTCACCGCTACGTAAATAACGAATGACATAAAAAATAATTTATATATAAGCATATGGATAATTAAACGCATCTCAAAAAATACCTTCCATATAATATACTCCGCAAAGTAAAAATAAAATATACCATCATAAGTTATGAATAAGTCGGCGATAAAGACATTTTTTACCGAAGCTTTTGAAATAATTGAAAGTTTATTCAAATCGTTGCGAAAGCCTCGGCAACGCATGAATGAACGTATACGTCGCGTGAACTGTATAGTAAAGAAGGGAAGAGAGTGAACTGTAAAACCAGAACTGAAACGCGCATGGGCGTTGCGTGGGCCCACCTTACAAGCAAATATTGTAATCCGGCTCTTTTGCTCAGCCGTCGAGAGACCAAATTCCCCGTCGACTAAAATAAAACGCAAACGAAAGCCCGTGGGTTATAAAAAACTTGAATAATACCCATTAATGTTTATGTAAGAAAGTTCGCGTTTATAAAGTCCCTTCTTTTTCATAAACAAACGGAAAGGCAAATACATTTTTGCGATTTATAAATTTTGCTCACTCTATCAACAAGTCGTTTATTTGACGACGCACAGCGCAGTAAAACCTTTTGCTTATTTCATTCGCGGTTTAATTTATAAATAAAACTTTTGTTATTTTTATTCCAGAGTTATTTCGTGACTGACTATGACCCGACGATCGAGGACTCGTACACGAAGCAGTGTGTCATCGACGATGTTCCGGCGAAACTCGACAGTGAGTCAAACATAAATATATACTTACCTACCTTATCTTTGTAAAACATTTGGCAAATTAAAAACTAATTATTGAATGATTGATTTTATAAAATGCAGTTCTGGACACGGCCGGACAGGAGGAGTTTAGTGCCATGCGAGAACAATACATGAGGAGCGGAGAGGGATTCCTGCTTGTTTTCTCGGTTACGGATCACTCGTCTTTCGATGAAATCTTCAAATTTCACAGGCAAATTTTGCGAGTCAAAGATCGCGACGAGTTTCCCATGCTGATGGTTGGAAACAAAGCTGATCTCGATCACCAGAGAGCGGTAATATTTATTTCTTTTTGCCTTAAAAGAGTTGCATTTTTTTCAAAAACTCAAACGGACAATCCTGTAAAAAGGATAATTATTTTCCGATAATTATTTTGCTCTAAATATTTCGAAAATTTGAATTTTCTTATAAAGTTTGATCAGAAGACTACTTCAAATATCTTTCCACAATAACATATTCTAGTTTACAAACTGTATTCTTAATTGGAAAATTATTTATTTACCATTAAATGCTAGAAGACTGAAAAAACAAAAATGAATAAACCACAAAATGCCGATAACCACAGCTAAAAATAAAATATTCAAGATTCCTGAAAGAGATTCTTACAGAAAATTAAAAAATAATATTTTTGCATAAAAATAAAATGTTTACAATATTTATATGGTAATCTTTGCAAAATATTTGGGCAGGTGAACAACCACAAATATAAGGTCTTAAAAATCGGATTTTCCGAATGAATTAGTACAAAATCTTTTATTTTATTATCTTATTCTGCAAATTATAAAGAAACTAAACCCGTTAAAAACAATAATTGTAAATAAACGAAAGTTTGTAAAAGTTATTTAACGTTAATTTTGAATAATAATGAAAATACGTGCAATTCGAACATTTTCTTTAGCTTTTAATACAAATATCTGTAATTTATTCAAATGTAAACGACTTACGAAATTATTAACAGAAAAGTCATGAATTACCTTTTCTATCACTTGAGATGAAAAAATTTCTTTAATAATATGTGAAGCTTTTAGAAGCGTTCACTATATTTGTTCCACGAAGAAACATTCTTATAATAATGGCTACTTTAACATTTTCATTGATTTTAACACTTTATGTTTAATTGCAATAATTTAAAATGGTGATAAATAATATCTTATTTTTTATTAAGGTTTCGGTGGAGGAAGCACAAAATCTTGCTCGACAGTTAAAAATTCCGTACATCGAATGCAGTGCCAAACTACGTATGAACGTAGACCAGGCCTTCCACGAGCTTGTTCGTATTGTACGAAAGTTCCAGCTATCTGAGCGACCACCCTTAAAACCTAATTATAAGAAAAACAAGAAGAAGTGTTGTGTCTTATAAATGAGCCTTTAATCGATCGTCGTGAATACGATTGAAGAATGGAAAATAATATGAAAGCATCGAAGCGTTGCGAGCTAGAAAAAAAGGGCCTCCAAGACGAATTCTATTATTGAATTCGCGTATAATCAAGGCTAACGAGAGGCATAGAAAGAAAAAAAATGAACAAATATTAACCGGTAGTCATTACCATTGACCATGAGTATGTGTATGTACAATAACGTTTCATGTATTTAAACGAAGCTGAGCTTCCGGCATATAACTTTTACGTTTTGCGGCTCCGTTTTTGAGCCGATACTGACTTTTTAAGGTATATAAATATATATAAACGAAAACTAACGCGAATGTTACTACTAATATGTTAGGACACGTTTGTGTATAATAATGCGTATTAGGAACGAGGAAATGAGCAGAAAAATTAATGTTTGCTATGGCACAATGTTCCAAAGCATAAAATAGTTCATTAGTAAACGGCATAGAGATTTTTTTATATTATTTTACTATGCGCTTTTGCTCGTAATGTGTAACTTGAGATTTTTTTTAACAAACGATTATATGATAATGCTAGAAACAATGTAGAGAATTTTTGAAATGTAGATTATCAAGAATTCTCAGTTCGCGTTGGATCTTGGATTATTTTTTGGAGAAATTCATATACTCAACTTTGTACTCAACATATTCAATTCCGTAAAGTGTTTATTCATATACAATCCCAAACTTCGCATTTACGAAGTGAATTGCTAAAAATATACAATAACAAAAGGTTTTTATAGCGCAAACTTTATAACGACGTATTTTATAAAATGAAGACTCGCTGTCTTCCTTTAAAATCAAAGTGCAATTAAGAATATTGAAATTTAAGTTTTACCTATTTAATATACGTACATAAATTCGTATAAATTTGATCAAATTTTAAAAAGAAGCAGTAGTACTGCATCGTCATTCGCACGATCAATTACAATTCAAAAATTAAGACCGCTTGTTGATCGAGCGGCAATTTCATTTATACAAAGTATATAAATAAAAAAATATACACATTTGAAATTGTGAAGAATCATTTATATACCCATAACAAAAAATAATCAATTTGTACTGTATCCCAAGTGATCAGTTTCAGTGAATCAAACTTTCATGTAGCAAAATGTACCAAAATGTTTTTCATAATTTTGTATTAAACAACTGTAATAAAAAAGGTCTTGTCCTATGTATTTACAAAATAAATAAATAGATAAACATATAAAATATTAAAATATAAAAATCATTAGTATTAATTTTATTTAATTATTGACTGTTGGCTTCTAAATCCATATCTGACCAAACTGCTTCCGTTTCGCTTTCGTCGGCTGCTTCGTCGTTGTCGGTATCTGGTAAGCCTTCACCGACTTCATATGTCGGATCAGTATGCTCTTCACCAACAGCCATGTAATAAGATGAGGAATCCATTGTGTTCGATGTACTTTCTAGCCTATGCATGCCTTCTAAGACTCTTCTGTCACTTGGGTTGATACTACAAAGATAGAAATGTCAAAATGTAAACATTAAAGTAAAAATACACTGATAATTACTTTTAAAATAAGCAATTATTGTACTAATCAGAATAAAAAATTTACTTTGGAAAAGTACGATTCTTGTAATGTAAAAAATAATATGTACTTTCTAGTTTACGCATGCCTTCTAATACTTCCTTGTTGCCCGGGCTGATACTATAAAAAAAATAATAAAAAAAAAAATAAAAAATAAAAATTTTCAAATTTAAGAAATAAAAATAATAAATGTCACGGTATGCTCCTTAGGCTTCGTATTCACACTTATTAATACTTGCCGCGAAGGTGATACCACGCCTTAATGATATTAATCTCTGCTTATAAGATAAAATAAAATCATGATTTCAATGAAAAATAATTCATCCAAGCAATACAAAACTTAAAAAAAAAAGTTATAAGAAAAAAAATTATTACCTGAAGCCTAACAAATATATTATAATGCGATAAGAACGTCAATTTTTTTTCCTACTTATTTTTCAATTTATCACTTAAAAAATATTATTTGCTTTTTAATTAAATATTATATTTTCTTTAGAATAATAGTATTTATATTTTATTTGTCTACTCGAGGAGACGACTTCAATTGTAAATTCATTTCAGTAAAAAAATTATTACTATTAAAAAGCTTATTTACAAAATTAATATTACACAATCTGAATCTTTTTGTAATATTTACTATTTATGCATATACTTACTGTAAAGCTATTGCATAATGATCAAGAGCTTTTTCTGCATTATGTATTCTAGCCCAAAGATCTCCAAGCATTTGGTGCAATTTACATGTTGGTTGTGCATCTGCTTGTTTTTCCAAAAGATCAATAGCAGCTTCTAAATTCATTTCTTGTTCATAAATTTCTGCTAAATAATAAACTGCAGGTTGATAATTTTCATCTTGATTTAAGGCTTTTTCAAGAAGATTTTTCGCTTTGCTTACTGTTACTGGATCTTTCATTAACACTGATGCATACAACTAAAAATGCAAAAATTTTTACATGTATACTTATGTTTATAAAAAATTTATTAATATAAAGAATTGGCTAATATAGATATCTATGTTATCAATTAAAATCAATAAATTCATTTTTTAGATCTATTTAAAATTTAAGTTTAAAATATAAAGATAAAGTGTTAGAAAATAAAATTATATTAATTTGATAACAATACCGTTAAGACTCGAGGTGTAGGCCCAAGCTGTTTATAAGCACTGCTAGCAGTATTAGATGCTTCTCTTAAGCGATGCATACCAACAAAACAATCAGCCAAACCTTTATGTGCTTCATACCGATGAGGTTTTAATTGCAAGGCTTGACGGAAATGTTGCAAAGCATCTTGATATTTCTTTTGTTCAATAAGAACATTTCCTCTAAGAATTATGGCTTCTACATTATTTGGTGATAAGTTTATAGCTTGATTGGCAATAGTATTTGCTCGGTTTAATTTATGCAAAGCAAATAGAGCATATGCCAATGCAGTATAAGTTTCTGTTGAACTTTCATTTAATGTAGATATAAAAGGTATTAATTTTTCTAATTCTTGTACATTGTGAGTTCGTTGTAACACAGCAGCATAAATATCTAAGCTAATGGAAAATATTTTTTAGTATACTCAATTTTAACTGCAATTGCACAAAATTTTTCATTTGTGCTTACTTTATTTATAATCATTTATAATATTTACCCTCTAGTTGAATCAGGTTCAATTATTCTTGCTCTTCTTAAACATAATAGTGCATTTTTGTAGTCTCCTGCATAATAATAACATTCCCCCATTATTACAAGCAAATTATAATTATCCCGTAAACAATTGACACTATCTAAAGAACGTAAAGTCGTCACTGCATGAGTATATTCTCGGTTGTTTATGTGAGCATGTGCTTTAATCCAAGCATTAAGCCAGTCAGAATTTTGTAAATTTAAATTACAGCTCATAATAATTGAATTAACTTCAATTCCCTTTACTCCTAAGGCTAATAAACCTTCAGCTGCTTCAAGAGCCAAAGGACATTCTCTTAAAACTTCTTTGTAGGTTGCAATAGCAGAGCGTTCCATACCTTGTTCTTGAAACATTTTTGCTAGAGCCATATTTATCTGAATAAAATAAATTTAATGTTAGAATAGAGCTGATTGTGTTGAAATAAATATTTCTATTATTAATTTTCTTGCCTTTGGAGTTCGCTGTTTACCAGGTATACTCTGTAGTACTTGTAAAGCCTCAGGAGGATTTTTCATCTTAACTAGACAAGAATAAATTTGATATTTTATGTCTACATCCGATGCCAAATCCTTCTGTCCTTCTTGTGCTGGCTTTGTAGCTCCTTTCGATTTGAGTAAACATTTTCTAAATTGCAACGATTTTTTGTAAAGAGATTCCGCTCTCCTATACTTTCCAAGATAAAAATACGAGTCCGCACAGTAAACGTAAACAAGAAACTTTGTGGACGCTGGCAAAAGATCATTATTGTGATCGCTCAGTGATAAAACTAAATTAGCCTGAAAACAAAAAAGCACAATATCCTCTAAAAGCACTGGAATGTCAAATCGAATCCACTATTAAAAAATTCAAAAAAAATCAACAATCCGCCAAACGTAAACAAGCGCCTTGAAGCACTGCAGGTGCACTTTCACCTGCAGCACAGTCGACGCTAAATCGATAAGCAACTCACCAAAGAAATCACATTCGAATACAGAGCCTGATCGTAGAGGTGCTGAATTTGATCGAACAGCCCGGACATATTTACAAAAAATTCGATTAAAAAAATGTACAAAATAATATATATATATATATACACAGTAACGACTATCCCGCAGTCCTCCTCAAAGGTAAACAGCGAACAAGCCCGAAGCTGTGGATAGAGGTTATAAGTTAAATGACGCGACGAAGGTGGCGCACGTGGCCGTTTCCAGAACACGATGTTATCAGCCTCAGCCAATGAGCGAGCCTGACTCGCGGCCGAACAGCCCGAACCTCGCGCATCACAATACAATACATAACAAAATATTCTCGAACTCCATTTGCGAGTTGCGTGCAGCTGTGTGTGGCGTGTGCGCGAGGGCCGACTGCCGAGCCGACGAAAAAAAGCGGCGTGTGCTGCTGTTTACGTGCTCCAAAGCATGTATCCGGACGTCTCATGAGAGAAATCACGTAGCCAGACTCGCCGAGAGCTCTAGGTGAGTGTGTATATCCTTTAATCCTTGGCAATCAGCTTTCGGCACGTAAACGGGGGCTACTTAGCGCTCTCGCTGTGTCGCAAACTCGAAGGCCAGCCAATATTCCGCATACCTACCTAAGTACTGCATATTATTCGAGGGCTTCTTATCATGCAGCTAAGTTGCGGCTGACCGACATGTATATATGTGTAGCTTATCGATGTACTTTCTTTGTTTTGCCGATGGTTTTATTGATGCGCTCGCGGTGCAAAGGTGCGGACTGTCAAAATTTTTTGCTACAATATGTATAGAGCGCGAGGTAATCGCATATATACTTATCGTTACGAAATTTGTTCTAAAATTAAGGTTATGTAATTAGCGTTGCTGCGTCCGCCGAGACGGTGAAAGTTCAACACCATGGATAATTTTAACCTTGATGATAAGCTGTAGACAGCGCAGAAGTGTGATGCGTTTATTTTTAGTTGACGAATTAACGAGATTAGGGGCTGCGGTTGGCATTCAAGTTGACCTAGGAGCGCGATGAATTTTTAATGATTATGCGGTTTTGCTTTTCAGATTGATGGCAAAATTATAAACCAAGGAAATGAAAACAATTAAATGATCACACGAGATAATTATTAATTTTTGCCTGTTTCGGCTTAAAAAAAATCAGTAATTCGGACGTAAATAATCAGTTGACAGGACTGACAACAAAATGGTCAAGTACTTTGAGAGCAGCACTATTTTTCAATTCAGCTGGGATCAGGTTGCTCAAGGATTCTGGCGTAGATACCCAAACCCTAATAGGTAAAATATAAATTTTTTAATTTATTTATTTATTTCTTCATAAGTATTCCTAATTTTTATTCATATACATTATTTATTTTTTATAGTTCACATGTAATCAGTGAAGACACTATTTCAAGAGAAATAAAAGATGGCAAGCTTTATTCAAAGAGACTACTTTTTAAAACTAATCGGGTTCCTAAATGGGGTGAAAGATTTATAAGCAGCAAAAATAATGTTAAAATTATTGAAGAAAGCATAGTTGACCCTAAAAAGAAAATCCTTACAACTTACACTAGAAATTTGGGCTTTACTAAAGTAATGGTAAGTCACTATTATTTTATGCTTTTGTATTTTTACATTATTAGATACCATATAAATGAAGTTCAATTTTATTTCAGAGTGTTATTGAAAAAGTAGTATATACAGTTTCTGATGAGAATCCAGAATGGACTGTAGCTAAGAGATCAGCATGGATAGAGAGTTCAGTGTTTGGTTTTAGTCGAGCTATTCAAGCTTTTGGACTCGATAGGTTTAAAAAGAATTGTGTAAAAATGTCAAATGGCTTTAACTATGTACTTGCTCATATGTTTCCACAAAATGCTCCATTTATGAATCCAAATCATTCTCAAATGGGATTTATTGATAAGGTATGAGTTAGAAAATATGAATGGGTAATTCATTGATTTTTTTTTTTTTTTTTATTTTGAAAATGTTTGCTTACATAGTCTATGTAATCTTTACAGGTCGATGAACCTTCGATGATAAGGCTGACTCATGCTGCTGAAGAATTTCAACATTCTCTACAGGACAAAGCTGAAAAGATGAAAGATGCAGCCAAGAAAGCAACCGATCTTGCAAAGCAAAAGGCTGGACCTATAATTGTGGCAAATCAATCGTAAAATTTTGTTGTTGTAACATAGTCTAAAGACTATTTGTGCTATTTAGCAATACACTGATTCACAATGACATTTAAAATTCTTTAAAAAACGTAATTGCATTCCTGTTAACTGTTGGTTAGAAAAAACAACTTTTAAAAGGTTTCTCATTCCAATCTTATAAAGTTTTGAAGTTTAGACTATTTTTTCATCTAAGTTCCTTAAATAAATTACCTAAAGGTTAAAGATGCTTTCGTAATTACACTGTCATATAGCAGTATTTGGACAAAAATAATTCAGTTTGCCATTAATTATTTATCTTCATACTTAATGAGAAGTAACTGAATAATGTACATAGATTTTCAGTATGTAAATAATTTTCAATTCTTTATTACTATTGTTAGTCATGAAAATATATAATCATGCCAGCATTTATTAAAAAACAAAAAATAAAAAAAACAATTAAAAATGATTGACATCGTGATTTTAATACGTGAATTTCTAGAAGTTACAAGTTAATAGATTAATAACCGCCCTATATATGTACTCCAAGTTATATTAATACACATCTTAAATCAATTTATTATTCTAAAATTTTTTTAAGTGTTCAAATGATCTATTTTAATTATTTTGAAAAACTACAATGTAAATATACACTTCCCAGTAATAAAGCTTACAATCTTAAACCATAATATGGTTTTATCTCCTTTTTATATTTATTCTCATTTTGTTCATAAAAATTTCGAATTATAAATTTTGACACCAAAAGAAAGTATGAAAATCTCGAGAAAAGTTAAGTTATCCATATAAGCTAAGAATATATTTATTATTAAAAAAAAAAAAAGACTAAAGATTTTCAAAAAATAATTTTTTAAACTAGGGAGTTATATAACGCTGACAATCCATATACTCCTAAAGTATTTTCAAATTTCATTGTAATCGAGAAATCCGATAATACTTCTTCATAGTTTTCGTTCTTCTATGTCTAAGTAGTCACGGCAAGGATATTCAGCCACTATTTTCATACCTAAAATGAAACACGTAAATTAAAAAGGATATATTCTCCATTAAATATTTAGAAAACTACTGTAACATTTTAAGATGAAGTACAAGTATCTTACTTCGATTTAGGCATTCTTGAGCGCAGTAAAATAACGAAAGATTGTCATAAGTGACTCCATTATCGGCGCAAATAGGATGATAGTACTCAGAGGTAGAAGCGCACTTGCATCTTACGGCTCCGACATTGTGAGGCCTTTGATCACTTCTACAGCGACCGTAATGCACTATTCGCACACCTTAATAACAAAAATTTGATTTTCAGCTAGTATAAAGATACGTCTACGCAATATATAACTAGATAATAATATAAAAGAATAGAAAAATTTCTTAAAATTACAATGTAAAATGAAAGCTTCATCTTCTTAAGCGACCGTGATGACAAAATGTAATAGCAACTAATAGTTACGTAAATACCATAGAGAATAATTGAAAAATTCAGGAGTAGAGCTCATCAAATTTCTCGGTGAAATGGAAGATCATATAAGTCAACAATCGTCTCTTTTACTTACTCGGATTATTACATGCCATGACACAAGTTAATGCAGAAGGATTGGGATAGGTATAACCATCGGTTCCGCAAACAGGGTCAAGTTCGGTACCGTATCCACAGCTGCAGCTGCTAACCGCATCGGTCAAGAATGGCAATGGATCGTTAAAATATTCCTCTTCGCGACACAGACCGTAGCGTACCAAATTTAATTCTGAAAGAGAATTGAAAAATATTCGAATTTTACGTCTCTTAAATGAAAATTTAATGTTTTAATAGCAAATTACATATTCATTAAAGTTTATCCAATAAAAATATTGTAACTATTCATTAGTCTTACTTGGTTGTTTGCATTTTTTGTCGCATTGTAGTTTAGAAAGGTTTTCATAAGTGATTCCATTACTTCCACAAACCGGACTATATTCAGAGCTTAATTTACATGGGCATTTGTTTAAAATTTTTGCTTTAAACTGCGATGGTTGCTCTTGACGGCGTTCAATTTCGATATATTTTGAAGCTGTAAAATTTTGTAACTTTGTATAGTCAACTCCACAAGCGCCTTTGTGCACTGTTCTAAGATCTGAAGACAAATATTTTTTATTAAACATTTAATTATATACAAATATTTAAATCAACTAAAATGATATATCTAATATTTTTTTTATTGTTTTATTTATTGCTCGTACGTTTATAAATACAAGAAATTAAACTTACTTGGATATTTGCATTTCCGCTCACAATATAGATATGACGGATTTGTATATGTGAGTCCATTGCTTCCACATACGAGATCATGTTCTTCATAGATAAAATCACAGTTGCATTCATACGAATTTTCGGAATGTATTATTTCAGGTTCTGCTACTATTGGCAGGAATAATAATTGTGCTTGGGCATAATTTAAGGAAAACGCTAAAATATACATTATAATAATCAACTTATAAAATTAAAGTTATTTTATACTTTATAATTATGTAATAAATGTTTTTTTCATTTCTAAAGTATTTAATAAGCTTCATTTTAAATAAAAAAAATTTCATATTCATTATTCACTTAACGTCATTAAAAAGACAATCATTATTACAAACATTTAATTAAATTTTTTCCTCACCAATAAAAAGGTACAATTCTGATGTCATTATTTATTTAGTTTAGTTTTCCATACAATAATCTTTCGAATAAACTTTAAAACATGATTAACCAAGTCTTATATAGGGGAGGCAGTGAAAAACCAGAAATCCCCACCACTCGATCATGTGTGATTATGGTGGATAATATACATAAAAAATTGATCTTCCTTTGCAAAAATTAAAAGATGTAAAACAAGTTTGGTCGCATCAGCGAAGGGATAAAACCAGATATCCCCACACCGTGAAATCTCGGTATGCATTTTTCAAATGACTTTTACCAGATATATCTGGCTTCTTCTATGGTAAAGAAAAACTATTGCATTTTTGCTTTTGGATAGATCTTGTGATTAAACAAAAATAATATAAATAGTAACCATTTTTGTAATATTAGCAGTTCCACCAGAAAATTACAGACTTATTGGAATAAATTATTTTCTCTCCCTGGTAGAAAATTGACAAGATTCTGGGCAGAATTTCTGGTCAACAAATTTAAAAATGAGGTTTAGCTAGAAATTCTGGAAATACTTTGAACAGAATTTCTCGATAAGTCTCATTTTAACGTTTGTTGACCAGAAATTCTGTCCAGAATCTGGTCAGTTTTCTACCTGGGCTGCTCTATTTTTTATAAGATAAATTTAATTGATATGTAGGAATTTTTCATATTAGTGGACGAAAATAATTTTAACCTTGTAACATCGGACCAAGAAAAGGTAAAAAAATAAGTTCTAATAAGAATAATAGTACCTTTCGACACTAGTGCAAGAAAATGATTACATCCTTGCGAGGAACTTTGCGCCTTAGCGAAGCGAGAATCCAAATATACTATTTTGACAGGATTTCTTCAAAGCTTTTTCAGTCAAGGGTGGGCTTTTGTGAGTTTTGCACATGGAGAGTCAAAAAAATTATTTTTTAAATACTTTATTTTAAAGAAACATATCAACTGTAAAATTAAATAGTTAAAATGAATAAAAATAGTGTTTTCCCACATGGAAAAAATTTGGTGTGCGAATCTGTATAATCTCCGATTAACTAAATTTGGGATTGAGGAGGTGCATTTGAAAAACGGTTTAACTCGATTCTTTGCAGCCTAATAACTTAAGTATTTTATTTAGGAAGAGTATTGGATGTGATCTATGGAAGATTGATAAATAAGTAAAATAATACCAAAAAGAAAAGACATAAATTAATTAGAGCTATACCGTTTTTTCATACATCACGTATTGATGAGTGATTACGAATCAATATTTTATGTTTGCAGATATAATTTTATTTAGAATTTAAAAAAGCATGAAAATATTGTTATACTAAATTGTAATATGTTTTAAAAAGTAATTAAATTCACGCATCGGCTGTTTTTATTAAGAATCGCTGTCCATAGTAGACCATGTTCTGTTGAATGTATCCTAGTAATAGAAAAAAAATGCTGTGAAAAAATAGTCTAAAAAAAATTAAGTGTCTTATTAAAATTAAAAAAGTTAAAATGTGTCTTACCTAAATTTCAGCGTCTATTCAGCCTTACGTGAATACGGGAAAGGATTCCCTGGAAGGGAATGACAAGGTCCATCATAGAGCTTTTGTATGTCTGCAAAAATATTGAAAGTTATTGTGCTAAATATTATTAAAAAATTAAAGGCAATTATTCTGATAATTTTCAATATTTTTTCTTCTATTAGGTATGTTTTCTTCTATTAATGTGACTTTGTACTCTTGACTGAAATAGGTTTTACTTTTAATGATCTAATAAGATGATGAATTCCGAAAGCATAATACTTACTTTGGCCGTAGCAACGATTTTGACAATCCAATTCATAACTACTCGAATGAGTTCTATAATCGCTTCCACAGACTGGTAAACCGTAAGTTGGTTTTTCACAGTAGCAACGAAACGGGTTGTTTATCGCACAACAGCCATGGTGTTGTACTCGTACAGCTTTAAAAAGAATATGGCTATTTAACTTTCTTAATTTATTAAAGAAGAACAAATTTATGTAAGGGTATATTAAAAGCACCTAGATTTGAACAACGATTAAGGCAACGTAAAGTATCTTTATTGTGATAAGTTAGTCCATCAGTTCCGCATACTAGATCTGGTGGATAATATTCTCTATTCTTATAACAATATTCGCACCGGGCTCTGAAGTAAGAACGGTCTGGATGGCCAGCAGCATACTCATTATAACAATCAGTGGTCTGAGCAAATGCGCTTACCGGACTAGCATACGCCGCCACTCTTGTTGGTGATGATGAATCAACGCATTGACCAACGTAATTTATCTTGACCTCTGTAAAAGTAAAAGTCTTATTTTTCAATACTTATTAATTAATTTTAACTATTTACGATTATAATATCATTTATTAGCAAATATAATAAAATTTTTTATCTTGCTTTCATAATTTTTAGAATTATATCACTAACACATTTTTAAATATTAAAATAATATAAAAACAAATAATTACTATTTATACGCACCGGTATTTTTGCATTCATTAATACAGTCTAACGTTTCTATTGCATATGTTTTACCATCTGTCCCACATGCTGCAAGAATGTCTGAGTCTTTAGTTTTAAAACAATGCGAACATTCTTCGGGTTCATAATACTTTATATTATCATCGGTGGCACGAGTTATTCGAATTGATGTAGCGATTGATGTTAGTACTAAAACACAATAGAATTAAACTAATTTAATTATAAGTCTAAGATTAATACTATAAATACTACAAATATCTGCATTAGTACCAATAAAAGTGAAAATACTAAGATATTTAGACATTGCACAAACTAGTAATATTTGTCTTGGACTTTCAATACAAATTTCAATGGCATCGAAACCAACGCCACAATGCCTTAAACGACCGAATGGCTCATCTTATATAGATGTCGGAACATAAAACTGGATATCCCCCCTTAAAGTTCAGTTGCAGATTTTTTATGGGATACCATACCTGCGAAGCAGCAGATGCATAAGTGCAATTTGAATATGGAAATTTCCTTTATTACGCAAAGTCTTAATAGACTAAAAAGTTTATCCCTTACATCGGTGAATGTTCAAAACTGGAAATCTCTCCCTTACAGAGATAGACTGAATTTATCTCACCAATATTTTATCAGCGCATTGTGAATATTCCTGTTCCTTGCGTAGCAACTGTAGGAATATAAAATTCAGCTTGAAGTAAAAACGTATAAATAATATTTAAGCAGTTTCTTACAGCGTTAAAAAATATTTCTTATTTATTCTTTTATAACAAACAAATGTGCATTTTGTAGTCAAGTAATTTTCTGCAGTATAATTAGCTAAGAGAATGCCTTTTTTTTGGTTTTCAGTTAAAAATCTGATAAATAACAGCCTTATGATCTATAGTTTTTTTTTTTTAAATAAATATATGACAGCTATTAAATATTTTACGTTATATTAATTTTACTTTATTTAATAATACATGATAATCTTTCATGAAACATTGTTAGAATTTTACTTGATTTAAAAAGTACTTTACAACCAAATAAAAGAATAGTAAAAACATTAATAGGTATTAATTCAAATGAAACATCAAGGTATTATTTTGGAACGATAATAAAAATCCATTTTTCATCAGTTTCAATATATGTTTATCAGTAGAATAAGGGTAATTTAAAAATAATTATGATAAGCTGCAATGTATAATAGATTACAAATTTTTATTTTTATTTAAAAAGTTCGTAGGTTTAATGCATTTCACAAAAATAATAAAAAAAATTTAAAAATGAGTTATTTATTATAAAATATTTGTATAGTACTAAACATGTATTTCATTTATATCAGCAAACACTCTTAATTTTCTAAGACGTAGAGATTTCGTTGGTCGCCCTTTAGGAGTATTCATCATAAATATCTATGCTTGACAGTTTCCGTCATGGGCTTTAACAAGATCTGAAACGGGTAAATGATATCAAATTACTTTCATGTATATAAATGCAAACAATTAGTACAATAAATATACTTTTGTTAAAAATAAAAATATGACCAGTTTTAAAAAAATGCAAGAGTATAAATTTTTAATGAATGACTATTTTTGTATTTACCTGTGCTTCGTAAACATTTCTTTGCACATTCAAGTGACGAGGGATTTGGGTAAGTAATACCATTGCTACCACAAACGGGACGTAATTCCAAAGTTGTAATGCAGGGACAGTTTGCACCTTCTTGTGGATCTGGTCGTCCTTGTACAAAAGATGATGACAATACTGAAAAATGAACAAAAACTTATATGACCTCAAAATATACTATTTTACAATTTTGTATAAGTACATAAATTTGGAGTAAACGATTTGAAGATCTTCGAATAATTTTACGTTAAAATAGATTACATTTAATAGAAAAAGTAATAACGTCACATAAGCATAAGATGAATTCTTAAAAATTTAATAATTATCATACTGACAGTAATAGTTTCAACAGATGATAAATGTATTAATTTATATATTTATTAATCGAGTACGGACATACTTTCTTTTACCAAAATTTAATTTAAATCAGAATGAAAAAGCAGTTTATGATAATAAAATCAAGGCTAATAACTATTAAAACAATTTCTTAATTTTTTAATTTCTTTAAAGATATTGTTTGTTTGCTTGTCGCAAATGTATACTCCAAATGTAAACATTCAATTAGCATTATAAGTTGCTACACACTCATTTATACTGAGTTGAAAAAAAACGTTTAGAATTTTATTAGCTAAGTAGGTTATAGTTATATTAGCTTACATTTATTCTTTTCTAATATTTTGCACATTTTTACACAAATTCATTAAAAAAGTATTTGTCTGCTCAGTAGCAGCGAAATGTATGCTAATAATAAGAGGAAAATAAAATTGTTTTATAAAATTATAAAAAGAAGTAACGGAAATATTGCTTACCAATCATCGCCAAGCAGATAATAGTCATTTTCATCATTTTGTTTGTTTCTTTAATCTCGAAGAGACCGGAGTTAGAAATAATATCTTATCGATGTGGCGTTCCCGACTGAACTGAGACCTTTGCTGTAATGCCTTTGGCTGACGAATGGTCAGTTTTATATAGTGACGATGGTGTAAGATTGCACACCTCCCACTTAAGGCTGACTGTGTTTGTTTTGAGACTGACCTGTCTGTTATTTTTGTAGCTACTTACACGTGTTTCTTAAGAAAAGTTGTGTCCTCTTCTACGAGTTTAGAAGATTTACAAGTTTTAAGTAGCAATTAACGAATCTGAATATGTTTACAACCGTCATTTTTTTTAAAGGCATTTCCTACTACTTAATTATGTTGCAGTCAATTCATCAATATTTTTTAATAAATATTTTGAAAATAATAATTATATTACTATAATATAATAAGTCTCTTTATACATATCTAATATATATATTAGATTACATTTTTCATATTAAAATTGTCCCTGAATAAAGAAAAAAAGAATCTTTCTATTAGAATGCTTAAATGTACGGTTTAAAGATAGTTTCTGCACTCAACATTTTTTTTCGAAATAATAAAAAAATTTTTTTTTTCTATTTTAATTTTATCATTTAATATGCTCAAATGCTAAACTCAAATGCTTAATTCCTATTCTTTATTTTTGTAATATTCTGTAAGATGAATAAATAAACAATGTTAATATAAATACGTATTATTTAGATGAATTTTTAAATTTATAAAACTTATTTCTTTTATATATAAAGAAATTTTAAGAAGCATAATTCATACAATAATAAAAATTATAGAAAAATAAAAGAGGATCTTATTGACACTCACGTAACGTATATTTTCAGAAATAAAACAGTTTGAAGAGTACAATAGAATTTTCTTTTACTTATCAAACATAGTGGTGAACAATAGAGATTGTATGCTTTAAATAATAAATATAGATTTTGATGAAAAAATCATTAAGTTATTTATATAATGATAATGTTGATAGTGATAGACTGATGTTCTTAAAAAACTTCTAAATAGTTCCAAGATACTTTTATTTATGCGTTTATTCTTAATAAATTAAAAAAGTTAACTACGTTTTATCTCTCATATTATAATATTTAATTTTTTCAATTTTAATTTTTTGTGTAAAAATTTATATTGCAAAGCATTATCAAACAAAAAGCTTTTGATGGTCTGTACTTTTTGTATGTTTACTTGATGTCAATAAATTTCTGGGAATGACAAAAGTTTGTTTTTAAGTAATTTCATCTAAGTATATTTGTAAAATGATTCACCTGTAGCTTACATTTTTCCTATAGTTGTACGTACATACGAAAAACCCATTATTAATTGCGTAACGAAAATAATAAGTAATGTATAAAATTCTGAATTAAAACTGTTTTATTTTAAGATTTAGATTTAATTCAAATGAAATCTGCCATGATTAAAAAGTTATATAATAGTGAATTATCACTGCAATTTTAAAATTTAAAGAAAAAACTTTTTATTCTATATTTAGTAGAATCATGAAACTTGAGAGTTTGAAAATTATAGAAGGACATCTCCATTATAGAATTAATTTGATTTCTAAAAATCAGATAAAAACTTGTAAAACCTGTTTTAGTTCATAAAGCAATTTAAGATCTTTAAATTTAAAAATCGTGACTTTGCAATGTTTAACACTTTTAAGAAACAAAATAAAACATTTTTATTAAGATAATTTACTATTACCTTTATATCATTAATCCATTTCAAACGCAATGAAATATAAAATAATATAATTTAAATTTGTTTTTTATATGTTTTTAAAAAATTATAACGTGATACGCCTAATACTTTAAATCTAACTACTTTAAATTATTACGTGGTACGCCTGATACTTTAAAACAGATTTTGTAAGCTCGTGTACATACGTGGATCTATAGAATCCTATACATTTCGATAAATCTTATCGAGTTTTACGTTTTTATGCGGATGTTTGCATCACTTCTCTATAAACTTCCTGTTTTTATCGGACACTTCTAATTGGGTTAATCATTGTTCTCACGCCAAAAAAAAAAAAAAAAAAACAGATAAAATGCTGTTATTCGCTAAAAGTATTGGGTATTCCCAAATACGTAAATTCAGAATCTTCTTACATTTAGAATTCAGAGAAAAACTCAATTGGTCTTTTAGTCAAGTAATCTGTATCAGAGTTGCGCAAAAACTGATTACTTCCAGATAACATTAAAATTTAAGTAATTTTAGGAAATACCATATTAATTTCGTAAAATTTAAAAAATTTATTTTATCGACGATCACACAAAAATGCGCAGTGACCAAAAATACAAGGAAAATTTAATTTTTTTAAACGTTACAATAAAGAAAGAAAAATGAATAAAATTCTAATTAATTAATGGCTTTCATTTATGTGATTTATGTCGCAGATCCTAAATAATGGAATAGGATATATGTGTAAAATAGGTAAAATGAAAACTTTTAAGCTTTATAAGTATGACAAAATATATTTTTTTGCTTATACATAATTACATTACGTGACTATTTTAATCAGTAAGTCACAAAAGTCTCGAATAACTTTTATATCATAATGAAGTCACATAATCATTATTTACAACCGATACTTAATTTAATAGCAATAAAAAAGCAGCAAGCGTATAAGTGAACTTTTAATGCGCCGCACTCGTAAGAAAGCATACACCAGTATAATTCCACATCGAGAAGCAAACAAAAAGCCGTTTCTGTAAAAGCTTTCCAAGTTAAACGCTACACGCCTTCGACTTCTAAACTACGACATCTTAGCTCCATTCTCCAAGTCTGCTTACGTCTTGCAGGGGCCGTGATGCATCAGGTGAATACCTACAAGGAAACGAGCATGAGAAAAGAAAAAGAACGAGTGTAATCAATGACATCAGCTGTGGCTGACTCAAAATATTAGCGCGAGCACTCGCGCGTGCTGTGATATACTCACTGTATTTATGGCATTCGTCGGCACAGCGGAGCGTGCTGAGGTTTGGATAGGTGACTCCGTTGTTACCGCAGACCGGATCCAGTTCGTCGGTAGTTGCGCAGACGCAACCCTCCGGTAGTAGTCGTTCATGGGCCCGCGAGCTCGAAATTACGAGCATCAGGACGACTGGAAATTAGAAATGGGCGATTTTTAAATGTCTAAATGCTTTTATGCTGAAATTATTTTGGCTTACTGTGATTTTTAAATAAAAATTAATTTTAAATAAAAATTACTTTCACGATCCCTTGAAAAACTTAATTTTGTGTTGAAAAAATTCTTTATCACAGTATTATGAAGTTTACGGAAAGTCATAAACGTTTTATGAGTTAAACTCCAGAAAGTTCACTTTTGGTTTGTTTCTACTAAATTTTGTTAATGGTAGACGTCAGAAAAAGCCATTGTTGTGCATATTGCGAATCAAACAAAAAAAGTTAAAAATATACATCATTGATTTTATGCAAGATAAATGATAAACACTGATAAAACGCTTATAAAAAAAACACGTCAGTATACAAAACTGTTATACATGAAAACGTAATCATTAATTGATAAGTAGTAAAGCTTATTATTTATTAAAACTTAATTATTTTTAAACTATATAACAGCTATTTCTATTCAATGATTAAAAATAATCTCTATTAATAAAAAAAAAAAAAGAAAAAGTGTAACAATCTGAATATTACTCATTTCTATAAATGTAACAATTAAAACAATTAAATTTTGCGCTTACCCAGAGAGCACAAGATGAGGGATAACTTTGACATTGTAGAAGAGCGAACTTTCCCAAGTGGGTAGAGTAGGCAAGTACTCTAATTACACGACTATTGTGCGGGATAACTGCGCTAGTTACACGTTGTTCTCGGTAACGAGGTACGAGGCTAACTGCTCAGCACACAAAACAAGAAGCATCCACAAACATAGAGAGTCGATAACGAAAGATGATCTTTGACGCATTAGCACTCGGCTGCGGCGAGGCGTTCACGCCAAAAAGAGATGGTAGAGCGGAATTACCAATTCAGATTATCATGTTACTATATACTCTAATGTACGAACGCTACTCTGGACTTACGAAAACAACATTTTTTCATGCTAATTCAAGCGACATTGACGCTCTTCTCCATAAGAAGTAAACTCTTGTTAGGTATAGTAGGATCTAATTCGATAATTTTTAAACAAACGACTGAGTTTGCATTTTCCTCCTTACATTCGTGCAGCGGCGGTAACAGTAATTAGATAAGTAACGTTGGTGAAAGTTAAATACTTGGATAAGCTTTTGAGAGAAATGGCTCAAAATTTAGTTCATTTTTTATCATTTTCTCTATGATTCTTTAAATTAACAATATTCTACTTGAGAAACATTTAATTGTTTCATTTACTTTTCGAAGAACAGATTTTCACAACATAAGAAATTTGTTTTATATTTTAATATGTAGAACTTCAACTATAGTATAAATTTTAATTTTTTCTTAAGATTTTATAAAATTAAATTTCAATGTTTCTTTTAATAGCTGGAATTATTCATATATTTTAGATCAATTTTGAGAATTTACATATTTTAACAGCTATAAGTAGCGATTGGTTTATTTCATTTTATTTTAAAACGCATATACAATTAATGTTATTATAATCACGATATTAAATATGCCTTTAATAATAAGCAAAAATGTGGAAGTCCATGAGCTACACAGTTACTTTCTATTTTTTTAATTAAATGAAATACTTGTTCATACACCTAGCTTTATATATACTAGAAAAATTTAATTTTTCCGATGTATACATGTAATTATTTCTTCATAATTACTAATAGTAAACTTTTCCGTATTCCAGTTAGATCTTTAAATGTAAGTAGTTAAGTGACTATTCAAATGTAATAACATATAATAATAAAAATACTTTTGCATTTATTGTTGGTTTTTCCAATTTACGCGTATTTATTACTCTCTTTTTCTAGTACGATTATTTTTGGATTTTCCATATAGACCTTCAAGTAACTACACCTTGCGCAAAATGTTCGATACATTTTCGAATGCAATCTGGATCGGGAAATCCCTCACCACGTTTTAAGTAAAAAAGCCTTTACATGAAAGATAAAAAAACTGATTGTGAATCCCCGTTTTTAATCGAATTCTGGAGTTTTTCTACATCAAGCGACTATCATTGGTAAATATAATAACAAATGTTTTAATAATAGAAATATATTTTTACTAATTGTTGTATAATTGAAATATATTTTTCCATTAAACATTGTAACGAATAAAGTGAAAGCACGAAGTTTAAATATAAAGTTTACAAGATACATTACTATTTTTTTATAAAAAATATAACTATTTATTTTAAGTATGTAAGATAAGTGTAGAATATATATTGAAATGGTAATAATAATCTTAATAAAGTTAAATAAAATAATTTTAATGGTAATCATTTTCATTTTTATTTATTTATTATTTCTTTTTAATACAAAATAAGTTTAATTTTAAATTTTAGATAAAATCGAAGGTGTACATGAGGTTTAAGATTACAATTTTATTCAGTTTATAAATATATTTATAAATTTTAATAAAAATAATGTATTTTTTTCATATAATTCCAGATAAAAATTAAGAAAAAATGTTTATAATAAAAATTACATAAAAAATATGTTTTCGTTAAAATTCATGTCATATTAAATCAAAATTAGATACGAGGAACTATCACAATGGTGGTACCTGCACCGAGTAGTAGGAACATTAAACATCTGAGAGAGGAAAACTATAAAAGCAAACGTCCCTGTGGTTTCCTCTCCAGTCGCCTTTCGTCTCCTTTATGCAGATCTTCGATCGACGAATTAAAAGAAGTTGCTTCTCGAAGGATATTCAAAATCACGATGACGCGCTGTGCTTTGAGCTGGTTTTTACTGGTCACCAGTGAGTTACTTTTTTTCATCAAAATAAGAGAAATTTCAAAAATCTTAAAAGTCTCTCTTTGGCGATAAACATTAACGTTTTAAAATAGTGTATGTAGAGTTAAAAAAACTAGTTCAATTATAGTGAATTCTTAATTTGGATGTATCAGTGCTAAAGAAAATAAGGAAACTTGAATGAAGGATTTTTAAACTTCCTCTTGACTTTGTTTATAAAGTTCTCATAATTATTCAGGATTGCTGCAAATGAGAATGAGATCATGCTTGTATATTTAGATCTCTAAATACGAGAATAAAGTTTATTGCCTATTTATCGTTGAATGTAACTTAAAATTGACTTTAAAAATCTGAAAATCTCGGCAAAAATTATGTGTTTAAGAAAACATTTTGTAAAATACGTATTTGAATACACGCGTGTTACCTTATGTAGGAATAAAATATTTTTAAAATAAAGTCTTCATGGCCACATAAAATTTCAAAGAATTTCGGAAATCTAAATATTCATAGTATTATTCTATGTTAGTAATGGACTTATATTTATGTTTCAGTTGCCGTAGGCTTCTGCCAAGCACAGGTAAGATCATAACATGATTAATTAACATTCTAGTGACTTGCAATCTTTCCGTAGATAGTAGCATTAATGATCATTACTTATCAACTAGATTACCATACAAATTCCTTCTTCATTAGTGAAAAATTGATAAAAAGTTTTTCAAACTAACAAAACTTTCAAAATAATTTTCATCGATATACGCATTTAAATACCAAAGCCCCGATTCGGTTTTTCCCATACAACCATCACGTTATTCAATAATATCTTGACATTGGCCTTGCAAGATTCTCGCAAGACGACTGCACTCGACTCACTCTTTTTTTCTCATTTCATGACAGCAAGACGAATATCAGCAATCAGGTGACATATTTTTCCCGGGTGCGGCCGATCGGCCAGCGAAGTTTACACTGGACCCAAACGGCTCTCAGCGTACCACGAGGCGGCCGGGCAACACAACGCCCCCACCTGTCAGTACGACGCCGAATGAGCGGCTCTATACCCAGTGTCTCGATCGTTGTCGGGTGAGTTTGTTCGATTATTTATTTTTAAGAGATTTAACAACTACTTTTGAAAATGCATCTCGTTTAATGGCTTTGAGAAATGTTAAAGTAGTAGTGAAAATGATAGGATGTGATTATTAATTTATTTTGGACGAGATAATGTTTTCTTTATAATTCGCGAGCAACAAATTATGAGTGATTCTAACAAGTCATCCTGAGTAACATTTTTGGATCTGTAACTATTACCGAATTCGGTAATCTAAAAAGTGTCTAATCTGTTAACAGTCAGAAAATGATAGAAACATGAATTATAAAATACATTAAACTATACAAAAGTAATATATCGTAATACATCAATATTGTACATATTTGAAAAAGCTTAGTTTGCTTAAAAATAAGTTTCCAAATTTTTTTAATGATAATTAGGCTCTAAGGCTTAATTAATTATTGTTTATTGTATTTTATTATGATGCTGATGTAACTTGTTTTGAATTTTTGAATTTTGAATTTTGTAGTATTTGAGTAGTTAAGTTTACACTTTTTTTTATATAAAGTTAATATATAATGATCATAATACACTGACTAGTCGTAAAAAGTCCATTATCTAAAGTTATTTTAATTTAAATCCATTAATTTTATAAAGTATGCTTTAACAAATACTAAAATTTGGGAACATTTATTTATTTATATAAAATTTATAATGAAAAGAGATTAAGTCTAGACTAGTTTTAAAACAACTCATACGTTTTACTAGTTTGCAGCAAGACAAAAGTGTTTATCTTAAACTTATGACCACAATTATGTATTTTATTCGATGGTTTAAAAAAATGTGATAGATTTTAACTTGTTTTATGTGATTTTCGGTGCATAATTAAATTTTTCGAAAGTACAAAAAGTGCACTTATATATTTACCATGAGACGCCACAGATTTTACAAGCTAGTTTTAAAATTAATATATATTTAAATAAAATATATATATATATATACATTACTTTTAATTTTATATAGGCAACATCTGAGTACAACCCGGTTTGTGGAACAGATAATGTTCAATATTCCAACCCTGGAAGATTAAGCTGTGCGAAAACTTGTGGAAGAAGTGCGTATTATTTCATTTTAAAACTTTGTATTCTATTTATTTCATATAAAAAGCTGATTTTTTAATTGTATCTTCTTTTAATTTCAGATATTGAAATTAGGAATTATGGTTCGTGCAACTCTGACGGAGTAAGAGGATAAACTCGAAATGTAAATGTTTATTCACAAAGATAAAATAATTTATTATTTATTATTAAAAAGACTGCTTTAAATTATAAAGTTAATGTTCATCATCAAAAATACTCATAAATACTTAAAATAAATATTTTTTAAATATACATTTTTTGTTATAATTATTAAAACCTCTTGCCTTAAAAAAATTAATACAACTATTTTAAATATCTAGATAAATATATTTGAAACATTTTAATTGCATTGTTTTTAAAAACTTTATTATAGTTAATAGGTATACCGTATATTGTCCTCGACCTATAAATTATTAGTCACCTTGTAAGCAATTCTTTTAGGTAAAATTAAAAGATAAAAAATGTTTCATTTAAATAATAGTTTGTAACTTGCTAATCCATAAGTGTCGCTGATTTTCAACAAGAAAGAATTCTTTTTGCTTTTATAAGCTGAAATTAAGAAAAACTATTAAAATGTATTGTCGAAATGCAATGTTAATTGCATTTATATTTAGTAAGTAATTTAGTATTGAGTCGAATGATCTTTAATGTAAATGCATATACAAAATACTAAATAAAATTTCATTGCGGACATCGATAATATTTCTTCTAAGCGTTAATTCATTATAAATATCCCATAAAATGTTTACTTATAAATTTTGAAAAGTAAAATTCTTTCTATATATCCTATAAAATTTTTAGTTATAAATTTTGAAAAGTGAAATTCTTTCTATATAACAATTATATACTTATAAAGATATTACTCTTAATATTTATTAACACCAACTCTATTTGATTATTAGTGCATTGATCATATAATTGTTTAATTTTTTTTATGCCACTTTAACCTCAAAATCATAACTTTGAGATGATTTTTCGGCTCTCGTGGCATAAAATACGGTT